>CAKALG010043118.1:0-12562 GCA_916700815.1 Helicolenus hilgendorfi
AGGCTGACGTGTTTTCCTGCCTGTCTGTCTCCATATATCCCGTTTCAGTGCCACTGCTGCACTACTGTACACATACGCTCCTCTACACATAACAAACAGTGATATCCGTCTGAGAATAACTAATAATTATTAATGTTTAATATGAATAATGTTGTGGGATTATTCCTTGGGCTATTTGGGGATTTATACATTATTATTACATACTTACCATATGACCATGGATTGGGGCCTCAACCAACTTCTAGTTCAACTTATTCTCATACGTTTTTTATATTTTACGAAAAGTTATTCCTTATTTTTCGTGCAATTTTCTACAAATGTTAATTCGTCAATTTCCACTCCGGTCTTTTCAAAATAAACTTCCATCTTCACAGGAAACAACTTGGTAAGGTAACAAAACTACTTAGTTAGGTTTAGGAAAAGATCGTGGTTTGGGTTAAAATAGCTCCAGAAGTGGTGTAACTTAAGTAAGTGACAAATAAGTCAACGTTGACATTTTTTGGTTTCACTCCGGACACGAACGCCGGTCTCCTGGGCGAAATGTTTGGAAACTCACTCACGTCATTCCAGTAAATATATCAAACGTTGCATTTTCCAGTATATACTTGCGTAGACCATTCATGCACTCATGCATTCGATAAAATAGACATCCCAAAATACAGTTGTACTCCAGCTGAACTCTCTCTTAACACAGGCTCTCTTCTCCCGTCTCTGGCCTGCCTGTTTGATGTGAACAGTTCTGGCTGCGTTGCAGGTACAGAGCAAATGAAACTGTATTGTCTAGAGTCCCAGCAGCTGGGTCTGCCCATTAGTTAAACATCTATTTATGCGAGTGAAAGAGAGCGAGCCATCGGTATTCTTCATCCTCTTTTACTATATTTATCATCCTCTCTTTCCGTAGCTTCTAATCTTAACCTCTGTTTCCTTTTCGCTCTCTCTCTTGCTCTTCCTTTCCTTTGCTCTGCTCTCTCTCTCTCTCTCTCTCTCTCCCAGCAGTCCCTCCGTGGTATTAATGCACAGACCTGCTTAAAGCCTGTGTCTCTATGCCGTGGCGCTGGGTAATCAGTTAACCTGATTACGCTGCTGATGAAATTAAATCATTTCAGTAAGTGAAAATAATAATATGAGTAATGGGTGCGGGGGACGGCGGAGCACCCCACGGCATTTTGCTGCAGTCCCAGCCAGTCGGGTTTTACCTCTCTCTCTCTTACTATATCTCTATCCTCTCTGTGAGATCATTGACGGCTTCAGAACAAGCGCCTTTGAAGTGTCAAAGATTTTGACATCAGATAAAAATGGATGACATGTGCACTATAATAAAATTAATATCTATAAACAGTATAATACATTAACCGCTCGGGACTAACACTCCCAAGGCTAGTCATTCAGTTGCCTGTTAAGCTTATATGGTAGAGCAGAGCAGGAACACACTGGGGGTTAAGTGTCATGTGTAATAGTATATAGCTAATTGAGTAAAGCATATTACCAGCATTACAAAAGTCGCAGCTTTTATTCTTTGTGTCGGTCAGTAGGTAGAGAAAGGCACTGGATCTGACAGGGCCAAGTGCTCATTTAGTAGTAGAGCATAGGTTGGGCGTACTATTCATGGCGCTGTAAAGTACATTTAATGACGCAGTATTACATTGTATTTGCAACAGATGGTAGATAGTTAATTATGCTGCTATTTACTGACAATAGGAGTTCCAAGGTCATACTTGAACTTTCAATTTCCACTTGGACCACTCATTCATCAATATACTGTATGTTGGAAAAAGTGAAAGTGCCCACTAGATGACATATTTAATCACAAAGCCCTTTTGTATAGAGCTACAGGACTTGTATAGTTAGGACTATACCAGACTTAAATTTGCTAAAAAAAGAGATTTTTGGTTTGGTAGCAGTGAATCACTGGGAATGGGATTAGTCAGGAGAGATAAATGAGTCTAAAGGACGGGACGGACCTTTTAGGAGGGCCACACTTAGCATGATAGAAAGCAGAACGCAACAGCAGGCATGAGTCTGCAGATTAACAGCCGGGCAGTGGCTAAGCTAACCGGAGGCTGATTAAAGGCTTTGCACCTGTCACTTGTGTAATGATATTAAATGGTGAAAGCGAAATTAAAGACAATTATGGATAATATGGCACTCAAACCAACCCCAAAAAAAACTAAAGAGAATGACAAAAATCAAAATCTAGATGAGTTCAATTAGAGCCTGTTTGAGGTTTAACTTTGGAGTCATGCTGAGCAAGCCAGCTGTTGCATGGAGTGGACATGTACCGTTTGCCATCACAGTAACCCTAGGTTACTGTTCTTCCCTTTGCAGGACTTGAAAGTCTACTCTTATTTACATATTCATTGAGGAAGTTGGGATCTTGTCCACGTCCTGTTGAATAGTTTCCAACGTCTTGTGAGAAAATATGCATCCTTCAATGTTGAAAACATGTTTTTGTCCAGATCATTTTTCATCTGATTAACTACAAAATGGTCTCAGTGGTGTCATCACAAAGCCTTTGTCATTACCACCCAAGTGTCACAGTGGTGTAGAGGACCAAGCTGAGATGCTCAAATACCAATCATTAGCAAATGCCGACAGGTTTATGAGCACTGGCCAATTTCCAAATCAATGGGATGTATCAAAAAGGCAAAAATGTGGCCCAACGAAGGCGACCGGATGCAGGCTGGGAAAATTAAGATTCTCTTTAAAGGGCCAGTATGTAAGAAATGGAATGCAATAACTTTGTTTTCATTAGTGTATAATCTGATATAAAACTATGTATCGTTGTGTTTTCATTAGCTTAGAATTAGCCCTACATACGGTATCTCCATAATAAGCAGGTGCTAGAGAGAGCCTTTCGCATTTTTACGTTACCTGAAGGCCACTGTAGTTCTCCGACACATCCAACCATCGTCTGACTTCCATTGCACCTAAAGTAGTGTTATTCTGGTAAGGACGGCCTCTGAGCGAGGTGAACGGCATTACCACGCTTTTGCACTTAGTGACTCGCGTTACTGTAGTCTTGGGAAGGACGGAGTGAGTGGAGAGGTACTCGGTTGCAATTTGCAACCACATCACTAGATGCCTCCAAATCTTGCACATTGTCCCTTTAAACACAAACAAAGTGGAGTGTTTTGTAACCCAATGGGTGAGGCTTGTTTTTACATCCTTTAAATCGGGAAGATGATCATCATATAAGACTCCATTAGATAGTTTCTTTGTTTTTTATTCCATCATATTTTAGCTTTAGCATTTACACCGTGATAAAGAAAATTGAATGTGTATGTCTGTGAGATAAAACAAAACGATTTAGAAGTGATATGGTACTTTGAGAATTGGTGGCACACTGCAGGGAGTAACTGCAGCATGTGTCTCATGGCTCTGTTGTAGGATGATTGTTGGCGTAAGTGACAAAGGCTGCTCCCGGCAAAATAAACAGCGACGTTGCCATTGACCAATAGTTGCACACACATCGATTCTATTTGGCCTGTGAAGATTTGTCATCACAGAGAAGCCCCAGTACACGTCTTAGAAATGCAATTGCTACGCCATTATAGGCGACTGGCCCTTTGGGAATTTTAGGATACTATCAGCCCATGTCATTGGTTGCCTTCTCCCCTTCACAGTCAGGCTGGCTAACCCTGAAGTAACTCTCCCTCGATGAGTGATCTATTTATTTTTGCATGGCCGCCTTTATCGACGGAGCCTGTAAGCTTCAGGGGGGAAAGATGGTATCAGCTTCTATTCCTGGGGAAGTAAGCAACCGGCATACATGCCATTTATTCAGGAATGGCTGCCGGTGCTGTATCAGGTCAGAGCAGCTGTAACGATAGCATCATATCGCCATGAATCCACCCTCTCTGTGTCTTGTTTACTGCTGTTTTGGCTGGTTTGTTTGTTCACCCACCTTTTTCTGCCCTCCCTTTGCTCCTTCAGGCAGGTTCCCTTTGTCAATTGCCTAATTTCATTAGTCTCAAATCCACTTACTTTGTATGTTTCCAGCTTCATTACTGTAGTCTGTGCCGGCCTCTGTCTACTGTTTTCATACCGTGAAGGCAGAGTTAATGGGATGCGACGCACAGATAGGCCTCGACAACATCAAATACATCGAATGTAACACCCAGTGAGCGGGCCAGACCAGACCAGACTAGACTAGCTAGAGGGGTACGAGACTGCAGCACCTTTTATGGCGTCTTATACACAGATCACCGATGACACACAGAAGAGGGAGTTTGTGAGAACATATTGCGCTGTCTTGTTCTGAAGTTTGTAAAGTGAAGAGTAGGCTTGCCATGCCGTTGCTTTTTTGAGCTTCAGGGGAACTCGGTATGAAGAGATTATACACGGGTGATCATTAATAATCGATGGAGAGGATACAGCACGGAGCCTAAAACAGTGTAAAGGCCCAAACCTCTTTGAACCTAGCATTGAAATATTCATCGTGCTCTGCTGTCAGCCGAAGTTAGTGACCTGTTTGGACTTCTTTTTGAGACCCTCTGGTTCTTTCCTTCTGTTCTCCCATGTGTCATTTATTTTCCAAGATCCAATGTTTCAAAATCAGCTTTGTTGGCCAAGTAACTGTGCGCACACTGCACATACAACAACTCTCCATTCTCCATACAAACCCAGTGCATAATGTAAGTGCATGCACAAAAACAACGTTTTTTTTATCTTGGTGACTAATGAATAAAAGATAATAAAAAAAAAAAAAAAAAGTTCAAGGCTGAGTCATTATGTAAATTACGTAAATCAAAAATATTAATCATATTTTAGATTTTACCAGCTTTTTAATGTGAAGTTCTTAGCAGGCATTAGGCCTGGGCAGTACGTCAATATTATATTGATATCGTGAGATGAAACTAGATATGGTCTGAGATTTTGGATATCGTAAAGTGTTGTCTTTTCCTGGTTTTAAAGGCTACATAACAGTACAATTATGTAATTTTCTGAACTTACCAGACTCTTCTAGCTGATCTATTATTTGCCTTTACACACTTAGTCGTTATATTCACATTACTGATGATTATAAAAAGCAAAATCTCATCGTCTAAATATTTTGTGAAAGCACCAATAATCAACCCTACAATGTTGTCGTAATATCGATATCGATATCATGCCGTAAGTGGCACGACTTAAAATGAGACGACATTGGTCACAAATAGAAGATTTTGAAATAATTATGAATTACTTAAATCCATCATGATTTCATGCTCAGTCATATTTTTATGAAGTGGAAAATGTAATAAGACATAACTCTCCTTGTCCATTAAATGGAAACTGCCCATTTCCCACTGGCTTTGTATCATTGCAATGTGGGTGGTATGCTTAAATGAACCTACGCGTTCCCTCCGTCAAAAGGCAATGCGTCATTCGGCGGACGCCGGTAACATCGAGGGACACCGGACATTATTCATTCGCACATACCACTCACATTGCAGCAACACAAATCTGGTTGAAAATTAAAGTTCTCTTTAAAGGCAGACAGACTCTCAACCTGTGACTCAACTCACAGTCCCAATTTCCCTTAATTTAGAGATCCCCTGGTGTCGATGACACCACCATGATGTCTGCGGAGTGGACATGAGGTCATTGGCTCTCCAGATGAACAGTGACCTCTGCTGTGCCACTGGCCAGCATCTTAGTCAGTCAATCTTCTCCGAGTTGTGATGTGGCCTCAGGCTTCTGATGCATATCACAGCTCGGGGTGCTTCCCCCTCGGCTTTCATCATTTAAGGATGAGTCACTGCCCTGGCTCCAGTCGGGGTAGATGTCAAGCGATTTGACCCATGGGACTAATTGCCCCAAGAGAGCGGGGGAGTCTGCATGAGGAGAACAATAACCACAGAGAACACGACACTGTCGTCTCTAAACAGTGAAGTAATTGCTCATTCATGCAAAGTATTAGCTGCAAGAATACCACAATCTTTCCTGGCTAGTGCAGTGGTTCTTGAATAAGTGTAGCAATAATGACGAAGAAAGAAAGAGGCTTAAATCTATACAACCTTTACACCTTTAATGCCAGAGTGAAATCTGATTGCGTCTCTCAATTGCTATTCTATTGGTGGTTATAGTGTGTCTCAACCAACTGTTGGGTTTGCAGAGCTCTGTGAAACCTCAAATGAACTAGAGTGTCATTTATTTCACTGAACATGGGGAAGCTAGATCACCGGGATTACCAGGCTTTCCTTCTGGTATTTCTTTCCACTCTATTGTCTCCTCCTCCGAGCTTCCTCTTGCATGTAAAGCCATTTATTTACTACTTGTTATACTGAGAATATGTGCAGGGAGTCAGTTCCCTCCTTAAGGGCATTTGATTAAGACACATGGTTCTTAATGGACATAGTGGGAATGCAGTCTGTGAGTATCTGGCTACAGGATGGTTTTCTCCAACCATTAGAATGCAAAGTCATTTTCCGAGAAAGAGGAAGTCAAGGAAAGCACAATGCTTTTCCTGGTCTTTGTTCTTAATCGTCTCCGATGCCGCGATGCAGCCTTCTGGGAGAGCCAGATTCTTAATGAAATGCAGTTTACGTGTTTATTCAAGTCGTAGCTCCTCAATTGGTTTATTAAGTTATCTGGCGACTGTACATGGCTGACTACAATCTCAAATTCCAAAGGTGCATTTGTCTCTTTGGTCAAGGGTTAATTGGGATTTAAAATTCTCCTAAGATAAGGGAAGAGGTTGAATACAAATGAATCATTATGCTCTGTCGTCAGCCTGATTAATTTTACATTTTTGAGGGGAATTAGATTGTATGATTTTAAGGTTTATGGTACATTGGCACTATCCCAATGTATTAACCCATGTATTCATTCATGGAAAATTATTGTAAGTATATTGTCAGTGCAACCATTTACCTTCTGATATTGTCTGTTTTATTACATATTTATTAACTCTTGTCGGACAATATCATGGTTTCCATTAGGCTAATTTGTAATTAATAAGTAGAATAGTTCGTTTTTTGCTTATTTCAAATGTAAAATAAAATTTCGCAAAGGCAGGTAAAAAAATAAACGCAGGTATTACATTTTATTGTAGCACACCTACTAAAAACAGAAGTCTCACACTACATAATAAGCAATGGTTCAAAAATGCCACCCCAAGCCAAGTCCTAAATGTGGCAGCAAAAACTGCAATTCCAAAAAGTAAAAAGCTGTCGAAAAGACTCCAAATCACTGCAGTATAATAATTGAATTTGTCTTATTTTAGTTAAATCACTATTGCGTGTAATAGCTCTAAGTTCTAGCAAAAATGGAAATGCATGCATAAGGATTACAGCTACTATGAATGAGAACTTTTCTGAAGTCATAAAAGCAGGCTTTGCTAGTCAGAGGACTAACGCCACCTCTTTCCCTGTTCCTTTCACAGAGGACCTACTTCCACCAGGCTTCCCTAACATTGACATGGGCCCTCAACTCAAAGTGGTGGAACGCACTCGAACAGCCACCATGCTCTGTGCCGCCAGTGGCAACCCTGACCCAGAAATCACCTGGTACAAAGACTTCCTGCCCATTGATCCCAGTGCAAGTAATGGGCGAATCAAACAACTACGCTCAGGTAAGGAAAGCCAGAGCATAACGTCTTTTTCCCTCTTACTAACTTCAGCACTCGTTTCACAGGACATTTTTGGCAATAGTTAACGTGGTTGTTTTTTGTGCTTTTCTTGCCTATTGTTAGATAATGTGAGAGGTGTAATTGAGAACACTTTGTTAGCTTGTCAACAGATTTGTATCTCCAGCTTGGGAACACATACAATTGTTTGGTAATGAAGTTACTGCAACACTCACTGAAACAACATCTCTTTCAGGTAACTTTGTCATAATGTAAACTTTTAAGGACCTAAAAAATATGCTCTGTTTTTATGTTAATTTATCCAACTGATCTGAGTAGAGTGTCCGCACACCGAGATGCGAGAATTAATTCAGCCCATATACGCAATTCCTATATTTAAGACGTGAAAATCACCCAAAGTACAAATACAACCCAATATAAAATGTCTGTTGACCCAACTAAACTTGGGTGTTCATTATATTAATTACACGACTTTGTTGAATACGCGATTCTGATTGGTCAATCACGGCGTTCTGCGGTCTGTTATTTCTTCATAACAGACCGTTGCTATGTATAACAGACCATTGCTATGGCCGCAGTTGTGATGTATTTGACTCTATTCTTGATTGCTTAAGTAAATGGCTGTGCAATAAGCGGGATAATGTACAGATAGCGGGTCATTGTTGTGTAATAAACCCCTTCAGGGCGACGCTTTCGTGGTTTATTTCACAACAATGACCGCTTGTTGTACATTATCACTTACATAAAGTATTTAAATGTCAAATCACAAGATTTCCTAGATTACAACTGGAGAAGCATAGAACAGTATAAAGGTCAAGCGTATAGATCACCATCCAAAAAACATTTTGAAAATAGCAAATTAAGAGTGTAACATGACTGAATGAGGGCAAATGATTCACAACAACCCAGAAGTGTGTCAGAGTAGACAATGAGGGCAAAGTCCACGTTCTACTGACACAACTCAGTGGTGGATGTGTTGTCTTGTTCCCATTGATGAAACCCCAGTGAGAGGCCCAGTAAAGCAAAGTCTAATTATATAGCTAATTAAGTGCAGGCCCTGGAGTGGCCCCAGGCTATAAGGGGTAGATATTTTAGGTCGATGATTTGTCACCAATCGAAAAATCCAATGACTCCTATTTGATTTGTTGCAGCAAACGTAAATCAGTGTAGACACCACTAAATAAAGAGTCTGTTGCCATTGAGTCCCTGCCCCAGTTGTGGCCCTCGTGAGCTCAAAAGAATCAATTTGTCATCTCAGTATTCAAGCCTTGCCAAGTCCACACAGCTCCCTATAGATGCTTTTGATTTTAGATATGTTTCATATTTATCTTACTGGTGCACAGATTTGAGGTAGACTTTTTTTAAGATTTCAAAGCAAAACCTGCTATCAAAGCATGCGTGACTATTTGCTCTCTCTGGGATGGTGTACAACTTGCTGAAAACTCTGCTTCTTGGTTCATCGTGGCCCGAGGACTCCCTCGGGGGGATGCTGGGTTGTCCTTAGGTGTTTTGGAGAAGGCTGTCAGCCAGTGCTTTAGACTTCAGTTTGAGGACATAAGGGACTCTTTGGAAGAGAGCTCTAACGTAAATGTTTTCACCTTCATGCTCACCTTCATGCGCTGCCAGCTTTCTCCGAAACAACAGGCCTTTAACCTTAAAGGTGCACTGTGGATTTTTTTTTTGTAAACAAAGTTGTTTACATTCAGTGTTTCTCACAAAAACTGAGGTCTAACAAACACTTTAGTGCATTTGCTTCTTTGTAAAGGAAAGCATTTTTTTTCTTATTTGATTTTTGCTCCATATCACAATTAGTGGTCAAAAACTCCACGGGGTACCTTTAAGAACAGTGGTAGATATTTTACATTTAGGGTTTTTGAGCTGTTACTAGACAAGAAGAAACTGAAATTCAGCTTTGACAAGTTTATTGTGTCATTACAGTCATCAATTTATCTTGCCACGTAGATAACATTTGAGTGGCGTGATGTGTTTTCACAAATGTAATTGTGATATCGGAAGGTTGTATGTAATTATATGGAAGACCAGCTCTGCTCTAAAAATGTGGTTACCTGTTAACTTTGTCAACATGGCAGTGTGAGTTTTGAGCCTCTGCGGATGATGGACAACTAAATCCAGCTTCCTGTCTGCTGTCTAACCTCTGTATCATCTGTCTTTCTCTGTTTCATGATTCCGTCAATTGTCTCTGTGTGTCCTGTCTAACTGAAACAGACTGCTGTTTGGTTGTCTCTCTCTATATATGTGTTTTGTCTGTATTTGTGTCTGAAACTCAGATGTGTCTCACATCGCAGAGTCTTCAACATGTTTCATTTGGCCCACAACACAAGATAAAACTTTAAAAAAAATAATAAACCATCCAGTAAAATGCAACTGAAAAATAAATCTTTGATATTTTACAATTGACAGCAAAAATTGATTAATTTGATTTTTTTTTTCGCAAAAAAAAATACTCTAATTAGAATTATAAATAGAATTTATGTTACATGACTTGTAAATTCACTGCTCCTTCCATGGTATCTCATGGTAAAACTGCTAAAAATACTGAGGTGGGACACATGACCCAACTAAACTGTACTGTAGTCCCTTTAATTCTTGCGTGGCAGTCCTTTTAACCTCAACCTAAAATGAACTGTGTTGTTCTTCCCCTTTTTTCTATTTACTTTCCTCTTGCATTGTCATTTTCAGAAACGTTTGGTAAGTGTCTTGCAAAGCCCAGAAAGCCCACCCACTCTCCTTGAAGCAGATGGCATATTTAAACTACTTTCCAAAATGCATGCATCCCCGGCTCCCCCCTCACCCTTGTCCTCTTGTTCCCTATGTTCTGTTTCTATTTATGCTAAACTTTTACTTTTGTTTCGCCCACACTCCTTCTTACGCCAACTTTATCCTCTTTCACCCCCCCCCTCACTGGAACTTGGAAAGGGAAATCAAGGACAAACAGCAGCACACGTTGGGGAGGTGGTTAGGTATCACAGTCGACCTTTAAGCTGTTGTTTTTTATATGGGGAAGACTTGCTGAGCGGGTCTTTTGAGGCAACATCCTGCTTCATGTTAATGCTAATGTGCATAGTAAGACTTTCACTGCCCAGTTCAACCACCTTTTCTACAATGTTTTAACAACTTTTACTGGACTATTTGCAGTCGTAAGTACCGTGTGCAAGGTTACCTTGGCAGTAGCTGTGTACTTTTTTTTAATCCAGATTCTACACTGCTGATGCTTCCTGTCACGTCTACTTCTTTCTCTCCGCTGTGTTGCAAGACAGCAGGCTTTGAGGAAATAATTGGACTCTGCTTGAATCCAAGACAATTATTCCTGTGCAGTCATAGCCTACAGTATGTTTTTTGTCTTCTTGGTGAGACACACAGCAAACACTTTTCCTCCAGAAATACACCGTTGTTTTATACTCAGGTGTAAACGATCAAACTTCGGTTTGCACAATAACAGCTTCGCCGTCCAAAAATACTCTTGGAAAGTGCAGCCAGTACTCTGAGAGGGGCTGAAGGAATCTTGAGTTCTTTCCAGGTGAAGGTCTCTGCAGGACCGCTGTATGGCTGAACCCTCCAATCCCACACTTGGGCTGGGTCGACCCTCTGGTCTTGGCTAAATATTTTCTCAGGAGAGCATTTTTCTTCTCTTGCCAAATTGGCCCACATCCCACTCTGGCTTACAGACCTCTAGCTAAGGCTGTATTGCCCATGCTAGAGGGCGAGGGCTCAAGTGATAGTTCCATTTGGCCACATTTTGTGCTCCTCCTGACTTTTTGAACTACTTGCAAAAATAAACCCAGCCACTTTAAGCTGGGTATATTTTGCTTACAGGTCAAACTATGTGTGTATGTAGGAGGGCCGAAAAGGAAATTACTTTCCCTTGTTTCAATACCACGGCTCTCGTAAGGTAATGTTAGCTCTCTGGGCCTTTTTTTTCTGTAGCCTTTTTTTTACTGGAAAGCTCATTCTGCAGCCAGGCAGGATTTATGCTGATGAGAAAAAGGCCTGCGTGCTCAAGCCCCCCAGGCTGCCATCTTCTCATGTCCTCAGCTCTTTGAGTAGCCATCTTGAGTCTCCAGGTTTCAGGTTTTTTCAATAATAAATATACTTACAAAAATCCAAAAAACAGAACAGCATTAAAAGTTCTTGTGGCAGGGTAGTTTCAGATTCTTCTGTTGATCAGATTGCTGTTGACAATGTTTGGGCGCTACCTGTTTGCTCTTTTGCTTCAGGCACACTCTCAAGCCTCAGGGGGGTAGCTCTGATGGATGCTCTCCCACGGACTGTGGTCAAATCGTGACTTTTTTGGAAGAAATGGGGGCGCGGAAAGGGAAACATGGGATGTGGCTTTCAAAACACGACTTTGAAAGCACACTCAGCCACCTTTCTCATGTGACCTTCGACTCTAACTGATGTTGAAATGCGCTTACAGATCTGACTTATTCCTGCCTAAAACAAAAGACGACATTGTAACAATATGATGAATATATACTGTATGTATATATACAGGAAGATGGAGCGCCCAGTGCTTGTTTGTCAGATAGCTGCCTAGCTGTCTGACTCGGTCTTTATGAGCCAGACCATGCTGTGCTGGCGGGGCAGTGATATTTGCATCAGGGTCCCCTGAGGAGCTCCTCTAGAGGTGTGGAGGGAGCTTGACATTTCTCCCCTAGTCCCTGTGGCTGCAGACCCGAGGCCCTCGCTGGCCTTGTCAGCCAGAACAGATTAACCAGAGGCCAGAGAGACAGTGAGAGGATTGGGAGGGGTGCATATTCATAAAGATTAAGGTCCTTTTTTAATATAAAGGTTTAAAATCATGACCCGACACACACAGATTTATGCACATCCCAATGTGAATCCTGCTGAGTTCAGTCTGAAATGTGCAAGAAAACGGTCACATTTGTCGGCATCAGAAGCCGCTCTGCAGGGAGTGGCCAGGAGCTCTGCAGATGTGCTAACAGCAGCCAGGTTTTCCCTGAGACCCGCTGC
>CAKALG010043120.1:907-15270 GCA_916700815.1 Helicolenus hilgendorfi
GAAGGCAAGCAGGCAGAGCAGACTCTGGCCACACGCGAGCGCGCATATGCGAGCGTGCACCTGGTAGATTTATACATGTAAGACGTTACAAACAGTCCCTTTAAACACCTCATCCAAAAAACAATTAAATCACTGTGATATTAATCCCTTATTTTGCTGGAGATCACCATAAACTGTCCTGGAAGTTATTTCACACTACACTTTGAGAAAATACTTGTTCAAGAGGGCATAACAGTTTCCCAAGAAGTTTGTGTGCTGCTGCCCTTTGCCAGTCCTGAACTCTATGTATACTGTGACTCCCACTTCCCTAATTGGGCCACTTTGAGGCACGTGTTTTGTTTTTCAATAAACAGAAGAAGAAGAAGAAAGAGCCACTTTACAAGCCACTGCACTCTCTCAGCAACTCCTCTCTTGCACACTCAAAACAGTAGCCCCAGCTTTAAAAGCATGGAGTTCAGGTCAATGAGTGAATTAATCATTTTATTGTATGGTGCAACAAAGTAGCTCTTACCAAAAAGAAGTTTATTTAAGTGTGCTATTAGTATACTTCTTTTAAACTTAAAATAAGAGAGTATGCTTTCAGTTTACTTTTTATGTACTTATCAGAGATATACTTAGCGATATAGATAATATAAGTATACAGAAAAGTCTAAGTATATTTGGCTTATACTGACAAGTATACAGAAAAGTATACGTATACTTGGCTTATAGGCTTACTTGTACTTAATCTTTTGCTCAAGATATACTTAAAAGTATAATTAAGTATCCTTGCCTTATAGGCCTACAGAAAGGTATACTTGGCTTGTAGTTGTGCTTACTTTTTGATAGAGTAGCCTATTAACGTGTGCGATGCCAACTCCAATGCTGTTTTTGTTTCGATTTGTTAAACAGTAATGTCATTTTAGAGCTGTTAATTTCCATTTCTAGGAACAATAGCAGATGATTCATTTTGCAAAGCTTCTGCTTTAACATGTGACTGCTTTCCGCTGTTGTTTCCTGGGAGGTGGCGGGTTGCAGCTCCTGAATAGGGGAGTGACCACCAGTCTTATAAATGCTAATATCCCCTTGTTGTGCAGGAGGCTAAAAGAGGGAGAGACCTGTAAACGCTATGTTGTTTCCACTGAGAGGCGCCTCACTGGTGGGTTAACAGAATCTGTCACAATACAAATGATGGAAGGTCGCTGCCACTGTCCTCCCCCTGTGAACGCTGAAAGCCTGCTTCCTCCCTCTCACTGTACTGAAATATATAAGGTCATTCTGTACTGAATGGATATGGATCTGTTAGGGGATGTGCTTTCAGTCATTCATGAGTACACCAAAAAGAAAGTTTGGTTATACAGTATGAGAAATGAAGGGTCAATTCAGGTAAGGTTATACCTGTGATGCAACCAGCAATTACTGTAATAATATTTATAGCGCTGTAATATTGTGCAAAAGCATTCAGTAAATCTGCTGTACTCTGCGTTATCTTAATAATATTTACACTGCAGCAAACTTATGGTGCCCTCCTGCCCGCTGAGAAACGCTGGCTGAGCTCCAGTCGGTAGTAGCCTATAGAAGAATGTGCTGTGTACTGTAACAGCATTCAGCATTAAGCAGTCCTCTGTGTTGAATAGTGGGCCTCAAGGACAGTCTTTCCTAACTTTCTTTTTTTTTCTCAGTGTGAGGCATGTCCCCATAGCAACAGAGCTCTGCAATGCTGAAAGAAACAACATTTCCAAGGACCGTTATCTCTCCATATGTAATGTTTTGTTGTGATGTCATCTAGAGGACGGTCACTCAGTCGGTGCTGACCGCTACATTAGTTTCACCTGCTGTGAGTGCTTTGCATCCAGCGTGGTCACGTGCAAACAAATCGCTCCATTTATGCAAATATGCACAAAACATCTTTCTAGAGCTGAAATGATGAATCTATTAAGTTTATTATTCGATTGACAGATACAGCAACGATTAGGATTTACCATCCTAGGTTTTTTTTTTTTTCAGGCAAAAATTGTTTTCTCAAATGTGAATATTTTCTGTTTTCCTTTGTCTTCTTTAATATTTAATATTATATTGTTAACGCAAATTTGTTTTAACGGCATTCATTTCTTTAACACATTAACGCAACTTGTGATTTTAAGGTTGTAGGGTAAAGATACTGGCATCATATGAAACTAGAAAACCTGAGGAATCCATCGGTACAAACCATGTCATACCCGCTTATCTCGAAGGAAGTTAAATAACGCTCCAAACTTATGCTACATTTTGGCGAGGAAAAACGGGCCTGGCCATTTTCAAAGGGGTCCCTTGACCTCTGACCTCCAGATACGTGAATGAAAATGGGTTCTATGGGTACCAATAGGTCTCCCCTTTACAGACATGCCCACCTTATGATAATCACATGCAGTTTGGGCAAGTCATAGTCAAGTCAGCACACTGACACACTGACAGCTGTTGTTGCCTGTTGGGCTGCAGTTTGCCATGTTATGACTTGCTTGTTGTTGCTTACTTATTTTTCCCCAGTAACACCCATGGATTTTACATGGTAATAATAAACATGACTTGTATAACTGTTGGGCTAATGACCAGAAGCAGGAGTGGTATCCTATTGCCTAATAGGAAATAGGAATATAACAGGAAAATGAAGGGACTTTGCTGCTATTTGTTGTTTCTTGCATTTACAGAACAATTTAAGCCCTTTCACTTGCTGTGGTAGGGCGTCCGAGGCATGTGCATAGACGGAATCAAAATGCCAAATGAAATCTGTCTAACTTGTGTATGTGCCAGTGGCTGTGGTACTCTCATTACCGCCTTTAACGTGAGTGACATAACTCAGTTAAGGGGTTTACGTGACGGTTCTGAGTGTCGCCTTACATGGGTTATAATTGAGTCATTATAGCCAGTGTAAACGCACACTGACTGTGTGGGCGGTTTTGTCCGTCTTTTTTTTTTTTTTAAAGCAGCTTTGTATGTGTGTGTGTGTGTGTGTGTGTGTGTGTGTGTATGCATGTTCATGTGCTGTAGGGATCATTAGATAACTATCAGGAGGAAATGAAAAAGCAGTGTCGGTGAGAAAAGCCGGTGGTTGATAAGATATCATGTTGTGCACTATCCCCCTTTTTAAAATTTTATTATGTCTCCTATCCTCTCCTCTCTTCTCCTCTCCTCTCCTCTCCTCTCATGACGTTGATATCCTCAGGCCTCTGTTATCAGCTTCACTCCCACCACGGTGTAATTATAGGCCTGGGAGTCTCCCGGCCTTGCACTACACACATACACACACACACACACACACACGCACACACACACACATACACATACACACACACACACATGCACCGGATAGACACGTGCACACACAGTCCCACCCAACTCTTCTCTTTTCATGCTTGTATGTTCACCTGTCTTATTGAGTCCTGGTGTATGCATTTATCTTTTTGGGTCTGAAAGAGTTAATTTCTAACGTTAGTGCTACTCAGTTTTTTTGCAATTTAAATGATGTCTGAATGTGTTTTTCGTAATGTGGCCACCTGGATGTTTTCTATCTGCATCCCCTCCCTATCAACCATTCACTTCTCCTTTTTTCAAAACAGAAGGAGCTCTTGATACAACAGACGCACTCTCCTCACTAATGTGCTTTACTTCACCTTTTCTGCCTCAGCCACCTCCATCCCATACCAATGTAGACTTCTTGCATTGAGAGGGTAATGAATTGCCCCGGTGTTGGCCAAAAATGCAACGGGCATCACACAGAGAGAAGGGAAACTAACTTTGTGAATGTGTCTGCTGCTGTGTTTGTGTGTGTGTGTCCTACCTGTGACGGGCTGTGTTGCCAGCTGGAAGGCAATTAGCGATAATCTGGCTGCTTTTTCCTTGAGATCTGATTCCTGTTTTTGAAGTGGTGATTAGTGAAATAACTGTTCTGTTCCTGGGTTTTTATAATTGCGGTGTGTTCCTAGTAAAAACACACCCAGGCCCTGTCTGGGCGCGGACATGGTGGTCCTCAGGATGACGAGGTGTAAGGGTGTTGTTTGGAGGTAAAGATGTGTGGGAAGGAAGGAATAAGGGCCAGGGAGTAATATCTGAGACTTTGATCAGATTGGTGAACATTTAAACACATGTGACACACTGGCCTTGTGATTACACAGCTTTGCCAGCTCCATCATTTTTTTTTTTTTTTTTTTTTGCAAGGCTAAGCCAGGAGTTTCTTTAAAGATTTTCAACTATAATTGGGCCTGGAAAATCCGTTTTCTGTCCAACATTGTTAGCGTCGACTTTGTCATGCTTCCAGGAGTTCTGTGAGGCTTGCAGTTTTGCTGTCTGATGAGCTAAAAGGACTGTGGGTAAAAAGGCTTTTTCATTTTGCTCACAAACTGGATTGGAAATGGCATATTTATTACAAAAACAAAAGCTCATTGGCAAGTTTGTGGCTGTGATTTGCTTAGAGCATTAGCATTTTCCACATAAATTCTGCTCCTAACGAAACGCTGACAGAAAAAGCTCTCCATAAACACACTCCTCATGTAACAGCTCTGTAAGCACCGACCATCAGTCACATTTTCATCCATCTTTCTGGGAATATTGGAAATGCAGTTTCACTGAGGCATGACGCAGGCACTATTTCCCTCTTAATGTTCCTGGTCCTGTGGACGGTTGACATGACAAACGTCCAGGTACTGAAGTTGTTTTTTATACCCGGACAGAGAGGCATTACCGTTGCCACGAGCCCTAACAGATCTGCTTCCTCCAGCCGTATGATGATAATGAAGACAAATGGGGCCCTGGCATGAAGGTGAAACCACATGAGGATTACAGTGCGCCACAAGCAGGCATGCGTGTGCATACACACTCACAGATCAAAATATACTAGCCTGAGACCAAATAAGCCTTTATTGTGTGTGTGTGTGTGTGTGTGTGTGTGTGTGTGTAGGAAGGGTGGGGGATTCCAGTGTGGTTTGTGTGTCTTTGTATCTGCGTACTTTGGTATGTGTGATTGTTTGTTCATGGACGACAGAAACTAAAGTAATCTGTGCTGCTGGTGTTTGAGGTTTCATGTGTAGCCACTTGCATTTTTTGTGTGCTGTGTGTTGTTGCCACCATGACTTGACTCTTTTGGATACACACATACACACACTGTGACCCTAAGGGCCTTAGTGAGGCGTTATACATAAGACCTTTTTGGTGATCTAATACTCTGTCATGTTTCTTTTAGTATTACTGCCTTTTGGATTTTCTTATTTGGTGTTACTTTTTCCCTTTAACAACTCTTAGTAATGGATAAATAGACAGAAGAGCCTCTATATAGTATGTTTATGATGTCTTTTTAGCCTGAGTCCTTTATGGAATATAAGCTATTGGAGGTACATGATTTGTACGGTTTATATCCTTTGTTTAGATGACTTTCTATTTTTGTACATGTAGCCTAGATTTGTATATTTGAGTACATTCTTAATGTATATCCTTGTATGTATTTGTAACAGGGGTGGTATCATAGACTGTATATAAGAAGGGGACATAGTCACAGTGACGTCACCCATTGGTTTGTAGACTTCCGTTTTGAAGCCTCGAGTTTGGCATTTTAGCCATCACCATCTTGGTATTTGCAACCAGAAGTGACACAAGAGGGTGGAGTCCAACGAATGCTAAATAGGACGTTTCTAGGTGACCAAAAATGTTATAATTAACTTTAATTAAATTAGTAATGAAAACAGACTGTGAAGTTCCAAGACAAAAACACGGACAACTCCCAGACCGGGCAACGCCGTGGTAGCGACCTGTCAATCACAAGGTAGCCACGCCCTAAAGCATACCTTGCTTTATGGTCTATCTGACTCTAAATGGGACCATAATTTACTAAATGAACATCATGCTGTATTGAAGAAGACTTAAAACGAGCGATTGAGACCATAAACTCATGTTTACAATGTTTACTGAGGTAATAAATCAAGTGAGAAGTAGGCTCATTTTCTCATAGACTTCTATATAATCAGACTTCTTTTTGCAACCAGAGGAGTGGCCCCCTGCTGGCTATTGGAAAGAATGCAAGTTAAAGGCACTTCTGCATTGGCTTCACTATTGAGAACTGGAGGTTGCCCACTGCTGGTGGGCTTTTTTGAGTACTTTGAGGATTACATGGTTTGTATATATACTGGTATGTTCCTTTATGTACATCATCATCTTTCTGTACCTTTCTGTAGCCTTGATATACTATCGTTTTAATTTTTGCCATCATGACTTGTCACTTTCAACCCTTTGAGGCCTCGACCAAAACAACAACGTGTCTGATAACGAATTTTCAGTGCAGGTCTGACCTTTACCAGAAGGCCACTGTTGCCTGTTTTGCCATTATGAGTGGATGATTTTAAAGAATGGCCAATGTATACACTAACACTCGCACTCTTTAATTTACCGATACAGTAGTTTGAGACCTGCAGAGCGTGTGGTTTAGTGTTTTGTTTCAGCAGATTCCCCCCTCCTGGTTCAAACATCAAATACTTAAATCATAGTGAGCATTATTGTTGTGTAAATGAGGATCTGAGGCGAGTTCTTGCTCTGCGGTAGGTAGTATACACAGGCAGTCAACAACCCTGTGTAGTCAAATTGAAATGAGATGTAATTCCACTCCCCCTGTTTTCTAGTTAAGTGGTTGCATTAGTCAGCTAACTCTGTCAGTTTAGATCATTCAGATTCTCTCTTTTGATGAAAACACTCACTCCCCTAAACCTCCCACCCTCACTCTCTCTCATACACTATTTTTTTTGGTGTCTCTCTGACAAACACACACACACACACACACACAAACGCAAACGGTTCGCATGACTAGTCTTTCCCCCTTGTCCGCTCTTCACACTATTGCTATCAGGGGAGTCATTACAGATCGCTGTTCTCTTTAAGTGCCGATAAAAGGGTCCGTCTCACATGTCGATCCGTTGACCTCTCCCCGGCTAATATACTTCCACATGAGAAAGTTGTGTGTGTGTGTGTGTGTGAGCTATTTGCACGTGTGCGCCCGAAACCTCAGAATAACCCAGCCTAAAGGGATCAGTCAGCTAGAGAGAACAGCAGAGTTAATTTAATGGTGAGAAAAGCTATCTCACCCTCTGCCATTTAAGTTATCTCAAGGCTGTAGCTAATAGCGATAACCGCTTTTAATTGTCTCAATGAAAACCTCGGCCTCCGACCAAGACGTATTGCTGTAGCGGGGAGGTTGATAAAGTATTGATTAAACATCCCTCCCATTATCAGAGAGCCTCAGTGGCACAGTGTGCTCACAGTCTCTCATTCTGTGTCAATTGAAAATACAATTTCAAGGACCTATAAAGTAGGGTCCTCTGGTAGCTTTTGGTTAAGCAGATAGTGTAGTTTAATTTGTTTTTGAGTTATCCCTCATTTATATTCCTGCCAAAGAAATAGTCCCTAAGAAAACTGTTGATAGTGAGTTGTTATAAAGACAAACCAGGACATTATGTCTGTAAAGATATATTGCTATTGAATTTTTCAAATTGAATTTTCAATTCTGTTATCGCTATAAACCAAATTTAATTAAACTCAGCTACTTTCTGTTTAAATGAAATTTCACCAGAGGTGTGGACTCTAAGGTAGACTTTAAGAGATCCTTTGTTTGGGAAGAGGATTTACTCGTGGGGGGAAAACTGAACTGAACTGAACAAACTTAATTTCTGTTAAAATGGTATTGCATTTGGGGAAGAGCGTATAATGACTTGTTTGAGGCTCGAAAAGTTTAGGATCTGCAGACTTGACTCAGGACTTGCCTGTCTTAACTTGGGACTTGAGTGCAAAGACTTGAGACTTACTTGTGACTTGCAAAACAATGCCTTGGCCCCATCTCTTTTCTTCACCATGCTCAGCCTCTATCTATAAAGGTTTCCTCGAAGGCTAGTAGAGGCATTCTTGTTTGGTATCAAGTGGCTGTCTGGCTCATTACCAGCCCGTATTTAAAGTATATTCTAAGTTTATGAAGATTAGATAGTGATGACTAGTCTCATCTCAAAGTGTGAGCACACAGGAAGCGATATCTATCAGCGGGAATGTGTTGTCTAATGTAGCATGGCGTTGTCCGGCCTCACTGGATGGAAGCACCCTGTGGATTGAAACAGATGCATAAACACACGCCCAGAAGCACAGACAAGGACATTATTGACATTAATTACTCTGTTGTTGCACAGAGGCCATCTGCGAACTTCAGCGAAACGGCACAACAGTTTCCCTGCCAGTCCGTCTGTAGCTGTACATAATATTTCAATAACAACACATCAAAAGGATATACCTGATATGATGAGATAGCAAAAATACTGTTAGGTATTTATGAAAGGAATGAGTATTATTCCACTGATGCAGGCACACAGATATAAAAATGGACAGAAACATGATGTGTTATTGCACATACTGTCTGGACAGAGGAGACAGATGAGTGTGAAAGGACAGCCCACTTACTGTAATCTTGTTGGCATGTACCCTCCCTCTCAAAGATATCACACAACATATCTATATTGTCCGCTGCCAGGGCAACCGCAGGTAAACAGATGAGTATTTGGCAGGCAGCTGTTTGTATCCCATTGCTTTTCTGTTGGCGGTTTCTTGGCTCGGTGGAGTGATCATTCCAGCCTCGAGCACATGACATTGAATAGGACAGTCGTTGCATGATGTGGGGTCTGGGCCTCGTTAGGGGAAACTCTACAAATCCTGGAGAAGGCAGGAAAACTCGCCAGCTGTGAGGTCGTCTAAAAAAGATTGATAAAATGTTGCACAAAATTGCACGTGTCATCTTTAAGCTATTTCAGCAGGTGCATTTAAATCTTTTGCTTCACATATTGTCCTAAGTGAAAATATTGCACCACTGTGTCTTATTCTCTCTTTGCCTGATGTGTTCAAAGTCTGACACGGTGTCTCCCCAACACCCTCGTCTACTGTACTGTAAATAAAAATTTTTTTACTGCAACATGAAAAAAGTTAATATTAATGAATTAAGTCACCTAGTTTTGTTCTTTGTCTAACTGTCGTTTTGGAATTACAGTTCCCATAATGCTTTGAGAGATGTAAACAGGAAGCATAATGTTACCATTGAGTCACTTAGTTAGCTGTGGGCTCCACCGGGCTTTGAAGCAACTTTTCTTAGTGGCCAGATGGTGGAATTACAGCTTCCGTGTCCGTCACGTGATGACATTTGGCACAGAAAGACTTTTTCCCAAAGACTTACATTGGGAAAGCGATGTCTGTAACTCGACAGCTAATTTTTTTTTAGGTAAATCAACTTCCCAGTAAAAACACTTAAATCATTAGATCCTAAAAGTTGCAGGAATAGCCAAATCCAGAGTTATTTTCCTTCCTCCATTCATGTGAATGAGACGCAGGCCGTGGCTGGACTAAGGGCTGGGAGGCGGAGTTAAAGGAAACGCTCCTGTGCCTGCTTTATGGGCCCAATGGATGCGGAAGACCGTCGGAAGATCCTGGTAATTTATCACTCGCCAGTCGAGCCATTTTGGCTTCATGCGCCACTGAGCAACTCTCATAGGAATGAACGGCCTCCAACGCTGTATGCAATTCTCTTTATACATCTATGGCTGCAATAGAGCGCTGATTTTTAACCTATATTTGTTTCCATTTTGGCATATTGGCACTATTAATTGTATAGCGTATTAGCGAATTACTTGTAATGAAGAAAATGTCTTTTTTTGGGCAGGTTCTGGATTTATTTCATGTTTTTTTCTATAATTTTTAAGCGGATTTATGGATGTTAAGTCACAATGGACATCTGAGATAATGATATCTTCAGAAAATAACACTGAATTCAAAAATATGTGTGTCATGAGTCATGACTCTGAGAAAGAGTACATATTTGACTTCAATTTTGGCAATCGGACTCATAGGGTTTTATTACCTTAAAGTATCTCACTGTTCTTTCACCTCATGCAGTAACTTTTCCTGACATCTCTCAGTCCGTGTCCCCCTTAGAGAGCAGCACCTCACAGAAAACCTCTGCTGTATATGATAGGCCAGGCCAAACCAATACTTCATGATCATATCCCACTTGTCTGTCATAGCGTCACTATTTCATAAAGGAAATAGAAACATTTCAAAGAGACAAAAAAAAGTTTTCAAACTTCACTGGATTAGGATATCTGGAAAAAAACAACTTGCTTTGAACACGAGTATTATATAAAACGTTGAAGTATAGTTGTCTAATGAATACTGTCTTTTAAGGTCATACAAAACAGAATTATCTGACGCACATCCCAAAGCTCTCCGAGCCATCGTGTTTGTTCTTCTCTCCCTCTCCAGCAGCAACATTGCTGACTGTACCATAGAGGAATCCTTCAGTCTGGCTTGTATGTGTTAATTGCTTTGAGCAGCACCTCACAGAAAACCTCTGCTGTATATGATAGGCCAGGCCAAACCAATACTTCATGATCATATCCCACTTGTCTGTCATAGCGTCACTATTTCATAAAGGAAATAGAAACATTTCAAAGAGACAAAAAAAAGTTTTCAAACTTCACTGGATTAGGATATCTGGAAAAAAACAACTTGCTTTGAACACGAGTATTATATAAAACGTTGAAGTATAGTTGTCTAATGAATACTGTCTTTTAAGGTCATACAAAACAGAATTATCTGACGCACATCCCAAAGCTCTCCGAGCCATCGTGTTTGTTCTTCTCTCCCTCTCCAGCAGCAACATTGCTGACTGTACCATAGAGGAATCCTTCAGTCTGGCTTGTATGTGTTAATTGCTTTCTTCGAGCGTCTTTGAACTTCTCCCCTCTCGATAATGAGTTCTTTTAAAGAGATGAGGTTTGACATGACAGAAGAAAGGAAGTGTGAAGGACAAGGAGAACACAGAATACCAAACATTTTTCTTATCTTTTCTAATTCAGATTAGTGAGAAATTTCAATAAGTAAAGTCTGCTATGTTACACCAACCTTCTTCCCATGATATATATGGGAATGTATTATTTCGATTGTTTGATTAGCAGTTATCTAATTGATTGTACTGTAAACTGCATTGTCAAGAGTGTCACATTTGACCTTTTGCAATCGTAGAGGCCATAAAGAGGCCAGCAGAGTAACTTATTATGGACACTGGAAACCGTCACTTTATGATGTGAGTTCAGGGTGTTGGTGTGAGGAAGTATCAGTATGTAAGACGCTATATAGCACCCTATTTGTATGCCTTACGCCCTTCTTCTGTGGCTCTGCCCAATTTCCTGATTTAGTTTTCCTGTCACACACCTTACTCTCTTGCTCTTTAATTCTCTGTCTTCAGCCTTGCGCTTCGTTTGTCTCCATCTCTCTACACTTAGCCCCCTTTTAATCTCAATCTCTCCAGAGAGTCCAGTGTCCCTGTATCACCTCGTTAATTATGCAGCCTACGGAGAACCTAGCCCGAGGCTACGAGTCGTGCACAGAGCTAAAAAGTTCAGCCTTACCATTTCTCTTAGGATAATTTTTTCTGTGCTGTAAACTGAGACATAATCCTTGCACCTATTCTGAGGAACGGCGACGGGAACAGCATGTAACCAGCTCAGCCAGATTTGGCTGTCCCTTTCTTTGACACTGAATCCCCGAGAGTGATCAAGATGATGGTGTTCTTACCATCTTTTGTCTGACGACACATATCTTCAGGGGAAATGTTTTTGGAAGCCAGTGCAGTGTTGCGAGCACAATTGTAAGCAGATATGATCTAAGACACTGTGAAAAGACTTCGTACCAAGAATAGGACAATATGGTTTTAACTTGATACCGATAAGATTACATAGTTGTTATATAGGCTGTTTCTGAACAAACAGGTTTTGTTCTCAAATCCTGTGCAGGATGGGAGCTATATATAAAGGTGCCAGATTTTCACAGGCCATTTTAAAGTTGTTTTTTTCAAATGGCAGCTTCAGTAGGGGGTGTATCTAGATGATGTTGCCAGGATATAAAGTAGGTTTGTAAGATTCTTGAAGATTGACATGTTCAGCTTCTCAAACTTCATCTCAATAGCTTATAGCCCATCAAAAACTAAGAATAAGTAAGGCACACAAAAGGAAACAAAATCTAGGGATGCACCAATATCAGTATCGGGTATCGGGTCCGATGCTGTGCTCATGTACTCGTACTCGCAAAACGGCTCCGATACAATGGCACCGATACCACTTTATGGCAGCGTGACGTTAACCTCTCATCAGCAGTCACCAGCCGCCACTGATATATGCAAACATTTGCATAAAGCAAGCATATTGATCCACTCCCATGTTGATAAGAGTATTAAATACTTGAGAAATCTCCCTCTCAGGTACATTTGGAACAGATAAAAAATGTGCAATTAATTTGCTATTAATCACGATTAATTACGGACAATCGTGTGATTAATCATGATTTAATATTTTAAGCGACTGACAGCCCTAATTTTTTTAAAAGCAGTGACGATCTTTGATAATCACATTCCTGTCTTGAAAAATGGCGACATTACACTACACTGCACGACTGTTTCTCTGAGTTTCCAACAGACCCTTTACATGTCACAGCAGGGTGGACGCAGCTACAGCTGCTAATAAAATGAACAATGGGTAAGTTTGAGTCAGGGGTACCAATTACCTGATCCTGACGGTAACACTCGCCAATGCCTGCTCATTAACTTGTGTAAACCAATCTGATCCATAATAAATTATATTAGCTTCAGCTGTGATTTCGTGCTATGACACCTCTGGAGAAGCAAATGTAAGCATTGTCACAGCTATAGCAGTTTTGTATGGTTATTATGAACATAACTGGGGTATCTAATCGGGGAAATAAACTGTTGGAGTGAAGGTATCAGTGTGAACTGCTTTGTAATTGTGTCACAGGTTAGCGATTTCCATAATGTTAAACCCAATGGTGCAGAAAATTAATTTCCCTATATGTCAAGTTAAAGCATTAAAGCAACATTTTGGGAAATTTTCTTACCTGCATTCTGGAGGAGAGTTGGATTAAAACATTGATACCACAATAATATCAGCAGCCAGTTATCTTAACTTAGCATAAATAATGGAAGCAGTTAGCCTGGCTCTGTCCAAAGCTCACTAATTATCTCTTTATATCTCGCCACGTTACGGGTGGTTATGTGCCAGACTGTGTTAATTACTGGGCTTTAGAGGTGCTAGTAAGCAGATTTCATTACTTACTACTATTAATTACAGGCTGCTGACTGTAGCCTTTTATTTAAAGGTGAGGCCGTTACTTTCACTGATACTGGCATCATATGAAACTAGAAGTGCATTCGGAGAGCGCAGACCTTCGCCAAGGCAGGTTTCATGTACGTCGCTGTCTGCTGCTGTAAAATAAAGTTAATGAGCGCGGTGAGATTGAACCAGAACACTATAGTTGCAGAGCTTGCTACAGAGTGCTACAAGAATGAGTCCTAAAATTTAAAAGATTATACATTTTATATTATTTTTCTGCTGTTCTTTTGTGTTGTGCAGCGTGTGTCCACTCCCATGTCGATAAGAGTAGTAAAAACTTAAAGGTCCCATATTATGAAAAAGTGATATTTTCATGTTTTTCTTATCATAAAGCAGGCTTAAGTCCTACATAAATACTGTGAAAGTATCAAAACACTCAATCCACAGGGAAATACACAGAGCCCGTATTCAAAAACTCTGCATTCGAAACAGGCAGTCAGGATTTCTGCCCATTTGTGATGTCACAAATATACAATATTTAGACCCTTAACACAATTTTAAACGTAAACATTCTAAATGTGTCCCAGTTTATTCCTGCAGTGTCTGTGAATGTCATCAGCTGACAGGAAGTAAACATGGACCCAAGCTGTTGCCTAGCAACTAAAACGGAGCGTTTCAGACAAAGGGTAAATACAGGCATATTCAGGCCGACAATATGGGGAAAATAAAGGTTTTTTTTAACATTACATTATGTAAACATGTTCCAGTAGAAACACAAAATACAAGTATGAACCTGAAAATGAGCATAATATGGGACCTTTAAGACAAATCTCCCTGGTGTAAAGTACTTTCATTGCTATATTTTAGGAATAATCAGAAATCATTACGTTCATATATGAAATGCTTTGTTTGATGTTTAAATCAGTGGACAAGCACTGATGAGTTCTCATTTGCTCCCTATAGCCTGACAATATACAGTAAGTTGGCTCAACTGATTATATTATATGTTGGTCCAGATATATTTTTTTTGTCTGTGTTGGTCATCCAAAGAAAATGAACAAATAAAAAACACCTGAACTTCACTTTCACGAACTTCACTTTTTTTACGAGTCTAAAGTGGTTTAAGAACTTAAGGCAAGAAGGTTTATTTAGTGCCGCAGCACCTTTTCAAACACAGCCACAATTCAAGGTTTTATGGTGATGAAATGCATTAGAAAAACA
>CAKALG010043121.1:0-24951 GCA_916700815.1 Helicolenus hilgendorfi
TTCAGCCCCACTAGGTCATTTCTCCATCGACAGTCCTAAGCTGTAAATTTCATTGACACAATAAAACCTCATTAGAATCATTTGTGACACACACAATGAAAGCAGCGGGACGCCGGTTTACATTGTTCTTCATGGGAAAGGTCGTCAAATGTTAATCGCGTTTTGTGAGCGAAGCGTTTCCAACAATTATGGCAGGAATTAATAAGAGGATGTGAGAAAGTGGCTTAAGTTGTTTGAGCAAATACACGGTGACCTTTAGATGAAGTTGTTCAATAATATTACAAACTTTTCCCCTCCTTCACCTCAGAGCTTCTGCACATGATGGATTGCTGCATGCATGAACAGAGATTTTATAATGAGCAACAAGCAAAGGTCGTTGTAATATGTTAATAATTGCAATTACAATCACATGTCCAAAGAGTAAGAGTCATGACGAGCATGATCGATTGCAACACATCCACACTACAATGTTATGCACGAATAGCACAGCTGGTCACAAACACATCTCACTCTCTTTACGTTCAATACAATGCGGGGAGTCAAACATGGAGGTTATAGGACACTGTTTGTTTGTTTGTTTGTGTCAAAGGCTGTCTCACATAATCTCTGTTGGAAAATTCAAACTGGCCAAAGGCCTTAGGGTTAAACTGCAGTATGTATGGAGGGCAGTTAAATAAGCACAACAGAGTCAGAGGTTAGCATGGTGCCACATCACACTCAATAATCTCTCTTCAATCAACCATGTACTGTGTAATGATCCCAGCGGCTCTGGAGAGGTTTGATCACGATGGTCAGCCACACAATGATCTTTTACCCAACATCCTTTTAATCTCATCACAGTGAATAATACACCAGATAACTTCACATCATGTTGTTAAATGACGGGTCCATCTGAAGTTCTGTTACATTTTTTTTTTTAAATGGAAACGTCCACTCAGCCGTTGCAGAAAGCAGTGACGTAGGTTACCAAAGGAAGCTTATTGAAGCTAATCAATAAGGTTATAAATAATGTGAACGCTAGCACTGGTTCCGTCAACATTAGCTGTGCTATGTTTGGAAATAGCTGAAAGGGTTAGCCTCATTTTTTGAAGTGGGGTTGTATGTATACTCCCGCATTCTGCGAGGTAAAATGACTGTTTTTGTGAATGGAGTCTGGTGGCTTTTGAAGACAACGACTTCAGTTACTGTCGGAACGGGCTGTCTGATGGCGGCCGTGAACGGGAAAAGCAGAAAAACGTAATTTAACCACCTCAAAAAAAAACAATATCTATTTAAGTGTACGCTATATTTAGAATATTATCACTGCTTTACCTCGTCATCAGACAGCTCTTTCAGATGGGGGAACTGAAGCCGTTATATCAGTCATTCTACCTTGCAGAACACAGGAGTTGCTGGTCTACCGCTGAAAAGATAGATAAACCGTAATGCAATGCATATGCAGGCCAATCTTAACTCTCAAACTCTCAGTGTAGAAAGACACTTTTACACCTCTTAAAAGTTGTTGGAAGGCATTTTGGGAAATGTAAGAAATGAGAAAATGCAATGCAAAAACTAAATTAAAACACAAAAGCTACCATGAACTGAATATTGCAAATGTGTAAAGTTTATTTGAGGTTCAGTTTTCCTTTCAGTGTCCGTTCATTTTCAACTGCTTAGTACAATCAACGTCATACCACCGTCTGATGTTTTTAACTTTTACTTTTCAGCTGATAAGCGACAGTCGAGGACCCCCCGCAGAACACAGCAGCCGAAGACCCTGAACACACCAGAGGACTCCACCTATTACAACCTGATTCATGTGAGTCACAAAGAGATGGAGAACGATTTCAGATATTTACTATAGCAAAGCTTTGCTGTCAGCTGCCATGTGACACTGTAACTACTTCCCCACGCTATCGGCTTCCACAATGAACTATTGATCGGCAATTTTTTTTCCTGTTTGTAGTACTCCTAACTACATACTGTATGTTCCCAAAGCAAGAAATATCAGCCTATTACAAAGTTGTCTGCAAAAGTATGTTGCAGAGTTTCTGACAAATAACAATTTTCTTCAGCAGTTTGTTTTTTATGTTTTTATTCTGTGTTCTCCTCATGTAATTATTTGTAATGTTTCATGATTTCAGCAAACAATAGCTCTGCAAAAAATAGCTCTTATTGCAGCACTTAAGGTTTGTTTACAATCTTGCCAGTTCTGTTTATTTGACCTAGTTATATACTATATAATGCATCTGATCAATAATTTAATCAATTAATGGTGAAGACTAGACATTCAAGATTTGATAAAGAGTAAGAAACTTTAGGAATAACTTTAGTCATATTTAATAAAAAGAAGCATTATAGTTTAAAAATATGATTGACCAGATGATAACGTGATCACTCGCTTACAAATTTGATCGAATGTACTGGAGCGAAATTCACTGAAAATATTTAAGGAAATTATATTTAATATTTAAGAAATGCTTTCATTGATTGAAAAATGGAAAAACTGTAAGGGAACATTTAAAACAGCGGTTCTCAACATGGGGTTCACAACCCTCCGAGGGGTCGCATGAAAAAGCGGAGAGGTGAAACAGGATATGACAAAAAAATATATATTATGTATATGTTATAATTATGGAAACATGGCTCGTTATGTCTCAACCAAACCTCACGACTGTTCGTCCAATAGTTGTAGAGATATTTCAGTCAGAACCACAAATATCAACCTCACGGTGGCACCAGAGGAAAAGTGAAAGGATCGCTAAAGTCAGTAGGATTCATCCTCTGGGGATCATGAATGTCAGTACAGAGTTACATGGCAATCTATCCAATCGTTGTAGAGATATTTCAGTGTGCTGCAAGCATGGTTAAAGATACTCTTCGGCTAACTGGTCACAACTTATAAACAACAACAGCATGTGCTTCGTATCCGGGGTTTACAAGCCAAAAGGTTGGGAACCACTGTTCTAAAAGCACTTTCTTTAGCTTTACCTGAACGCATACATTAGGAGTGTTTGACTGACGTGTAGTTATCTATGCTCTGTTTCTCTCCACCCAGCGGTCTGTCCAGGATGATAAACGCAAGCCCAGGAAAGAGGAGTAAGTGTGCAAGTTCTCATTTCAACCTAATTTTAACAACCTGTTTTTTAAGAGGTTGGCCTGCTGCCTGCTCGCTCAGCACACCGGGTCAGGAGTGATGACTGAAGCCCGGCACCAACATAAGGACGGCGTCTGAGTCTGAACTTAATGATCTGCAGGATTACACATATCCTCTGTGAAATTAATTAGCCTCATCTTTCATCTTACATTCACTGAATATATAAGATGTACATTGCTAAAAAAAAAAAAAAAGGGCGACTAGAAAGCGTTGGAGGATGTGTGCGTTCATGCATATGTATGTGTCGTGTAGGCCACAAGGTGAGCGTACCGCCCAGAGTGAGGGGGTGAAGATAGACCGATAGGACTGTGCTGAACAAGAAAGGGCCAGGGTGCTTTATCACAGCAGTCTGAAGAGACACACACATATACAGTGCGATACAACGCTAAACATCATGGGTAATAATTTGTTAGCAGATAAATAAAGCCAGCGATGTACAGGAGCAGTTTACATGCATCATTAAGGATTAGAAGGTCAGCAGGAACGATAGCATCTCTGGCTGAAGCTGACAGCAGAGGAGGACGGGAGACGGGAGAGCGTGGGAGGTAAGAGGAGGGAAGAGTAGAGAGGTGATGATAGTAAATGGGAGTAAAGACATCCAAAAGGAGAAATAGGGAGGTAGAGTTAATCACAAACACTGATAGCGAACTATAGATATCTCTATTTTACTGCCAATATTAAAGCAATGATCTATCACATGTGTGTTTGTACCCTTTATCTAAAGATGTGACATAATAACAGCTCGTAAAATGTTTCTTATGATGCCATTCCTGTGGAAAATTCTTAATTGGCGAAGAGTGGGCAACCCTATTATTGACAATTTGTTACTCAGGACAACAACATTAACAAAGGCACGAAAATCCAACAAAGTATGGGCTACCAAACTATATATAAACAATCACCAAAAACAATGCGGCCTGAATGTCTGATTGACTTCTAAGTCTGTCCCCCTAACATCCATCCATCCATCCCTTCTGTTTATGCTGCAGTCCAGGGAAGCTGCTGGATGTGGATGACCACTACTACCGGGAACTGTCCACCAGCAGGTCTGAGCCCTGCATCTCCACAGAGGACACGTCCCCCAGCAGCATGCCTGAGAGGAGACAGTCTGAAGAGAGGAGAGGATCCACAAGGAGGAAGCAGTCTGTAGAGAGGAGAGGGTCCACGAAGAGGACGCAGTCTGTGGAGAGAAGAGGGTCCACGAGGAGGACGCAGTCTGTGGAGAGAAGAGGGTCCACGAGGAGGGAGTCTACAGAGAGAAGAGGGTCCACGAGGAGAAGGGAGTCTACAGAGAGAAGAGGGTCCACGAGGAGGAGGGAGTCTACAGAGCAGATATCAGCTGCTGCCAGTAGACCGACCAGAGAGAGGGCCGTCACTGAACCACCGCCTCTCAAACCTGACGGTGACAACAGGTATGTCCTTCTCCTCTACGTGCCTGATTTGAAAAAAAAACAAACAACAACAACATTGATTTCTGTAAAGAGATTTATAATTAAACAATTATAAATCCCTTCAAATTGTCCGTCAGTGGTCCAGAAAAGAGCAACAATTCAGAGCTGTATTTTTGTAAAGCTGAGCATGAACGCAACAACTGTGCAATCACTAATTCCTGCCATTTTGGTGATCATAACCATGTTATAATCATGGTTTCCATTTTTAACAATGCACATTTTATTGTGCATGTAAAAGGTCTGCAGAGTTACAAAGTCCACACCAAAGGGAGTTACTCTCCCCCATAGGAACACTGCTCCTGAATTGCCAGAAAAGTGCCTCGCTTGAAGTCCTGCCTTTTCTTCCGTAACGCGGTGATGTCACCAAGTAACACATTTGCATAATACCTGCCTAGCGGCTAGTTTTGCACACCCTCAAACAAAGCTAGTTAGAGTGGAGGAATTTTAGCTGTTTAGCAGTTGTGTATGGCCATTGTGAGGTACTTGCACCCATCAGGATCAGTGTTTCTTTGTTTTTCCCAAAATGACACACTTGCGTTTTACATTCCAGTCGGTCAAAATGATAAATCCATACATCCAATTTCATCTGTTTCCAGTCCTGCCTGGCCTCTACCTCAGACAGCTCACGCACATGATAAATGATCACTGAAGATGATAAACAATACGCAATCTTTTCATCTTTTTTCTCATTCTGTTTCTGGTTTAAATCTTTCAAACCATCTTCTTGTTCTGTTTTTCCTTTTTTCTTTCTTTTCTACGTTGCGCTCTATCGTCTCCTGTGTTGTGTTGACAGGCGCTCACTTCCCAGAATGCTCTCCACAGAGAGTCGGACTGACGACAACCCGCACGACTTCAGACACCTACTGAGGAAGACCTCCCAGAGACGAAGGCTCATCAAACAGTACTGAACACACGACTGGACTTTTTAACCATTTAGCTCGTTATCTATCAAAAAACTGAATGTGGAAATGTATCATCATACATCATGCTGTGAGATATATGAGCATTTCATTCATCACAGCTTCTTAAAAACATGTAAAGCATCGACTGCATTGATGATAGGTCACCACCAGTCTTATTAATCTGAATGCAGCATAGACAGGATGACAGTAAATGTAAATAATATAATGTTATACCCTTAAAACTGTAAATTATTGATGTAATTTGTAAACTAGACGTCGCTACATTTGCTCATTTTGGTTGGTTGGTCAAATATTGTGTTTGAGGTTGTCCGTATACATTTAAACACCAAATAGAATTGTAAAAAATATATCTATACATCATGTAAATACAAAAGTCATGCTCTTACACTTTGCATTTCAATCCATTTTTGAAGGATGTATCTTGCGAAAAAAAAAAAAGCTGCGTCACTGTTGTAAGAAATGTACATTCTGTCCTCTGCTGTAATCTCTGTTTTGTTCATTTAAACATAAAATATATCAAATTCCTTGTGATGTTCAATTAATCTTACATTTAGTATAGCTGCCCCTCATCCTTATCCTCCTGAACTCAAGCATTTTTTATTATCTGTTGTACCCGTTACCTTCATCTCTTGCAGATCTTTGGTGGTTAAAAAACGGTCCATGATATCAGAAGGTGTAAACAGAAGCAGCTGTGTCATGTTGATATCAAACCAGCTCCTGTAAATGCGTCTTCATGTAGTCCATATTGGCTTGAGTATTTCTTTGAGATTCAACCACTGACCTTTAATGTGACATTTTAAAAGAGAAAAACCCCACAGGGAGTGTTAGTGAATCCCCCAATGACATGCTGACTGCACACACTGACATAAAACACTACACACAGCTGAAAAAAATCAAGAAGAAATTCTGTTTTTACTGTTTTTACAAATAAAATCTAATTAAAAATAGAAAGAAGTAGAATTCTAAATCTTTAAGATAAAAAAAAATCAATAAAAAATACAAAATAAATCAGTGTAAGGCCTCTTTGGGGACTCCATACACAAATATTACACTACAGGGAGTGTTAGTGAGTCCCCCAACGACATGCTGACTGCACACACTGACATAAAACACTACATAGAGCCCAAAAAATCAAGAAGAAATTCATTTTTTACAGTTTTTACAAATAAAATGTAATAAAAATACTTCAAAAATAAGAGAAAAAAATAAAAATCAATAAAAAAAAATCAATGTAAGGCCTCTTTGGAGACTCCATACACAAATATTACAGTATTATCATGGCTTTGCCAAAGGGCTCAGATTATTGTAATGGGTCTTTTGTGGCATTAAATGGTTGTTGGCGTTTGCATTCATAAATCATAACAGATGTGGCTCAACCTAGCTCTGATGCCTGCAGGCACCGTTTGCTCTCATTCATGTTTAAACGATAAGAAAACAGCGTTGGATTATATTATTATAACTGATATTAATTACTATAGTAGTCTATCCAAAACCTGCAAACCAGGGTCCATTCATTTTTTACTATATTTTAGGGTGAGAAAAAAAATACACTATTAAGAATTTCCCAGGAAATAACAGTAAAGAACTGGCAGCACGGTTGCCTTTATGTTACTGTAAAATTAACATTATTATTTTACAATTAATTTACTGTTTAAAGACACATTATATAGCTGTTTTTCACCTTTCTTTTACATTATCTTACTGATTTGTTTTAATGCACTATTTATTTTTTTTACATACATTTTAATAAACATTATTTTTTGACTAGATGAATAGACTTAGCAGGTTACAGACATTGAAATATAATTAAAGGCACTTGTTAGGAAAAAGGCTATAATAAACTTGTTGACACTTTTCCCAAAATGTCTGTCTATAGCTGGCTACAAGCACAGAATGCAAACCAGAACAACATGTGAGTGAAGAACAATAAAGCTAATACACTGATTTTACAATCATGTACAATGTACTAGCCTCACATGAGCAGATCAGGTCACAGAATTAAAAAAAATACTGTATGAAACTGTTACTGATGATACTTTAGACAGTTGATCAGCAGTAAAGTGCTGTTTTTTAAGAATGCATTATAGTTCAGTTAAAAAACTGCTTATTCTCCATGAAATAAGTAACGAGTCATGAATACTTTCGGAGTAACCAGCCCCAGCAGTGACAAGAGAGAGGAGCGACCGATGCGCGCAATTAGAGCAGCTGGTGTCTCCAAGAAATAGGTCTTCTTCACTTGGCGAGCAGATGAATTAGTTTGCATTCATTGTCTCTGCATGGAGGTGGAGTTCAGCTCGCATGATGCAAAACGTTGTGGATGTATGGAGGAGTCACGACGCACGACGCCACGCAGCTCGTCATGACTTGAAGATGGGATTTCTTTAGTGACGTGAAATTTAGGTTGGATGCAATTAGGCATTAGGTTAGTGCGTGCTGCTGCAGCGGCTGGAGCTTCTAGCTGCTCACTGTGGCAACACTTTGCATCACCTCTTTTTGGCTGCAGCACATTTTTATTTTACTTTTATTGCACATTTTCATGCAAAGCTGCAGATTTTTGCACCTGAAATATTGATTTCTATGGAGAGCTTGGTGCGCAGGTGAAGTCCAGTGTTTGCGGATTTCTCTGGAAGGACGCTGCTTTTACGCTTCGTGCACCTGTGGACACCGTGCATGCATTTTCTGCACCTTTTTCTTTCTTTTACGCGTTTTTATTTCTAGGCTTTTTCCTGCAGCATTACGCGTCTATCGGATGCGCGTCTGTCGGAGAGGTCTGGTCACATTCAGCACATCATCATCAGCTCCAGGTTGCAGCTTGTGGATGGGCTCTGTCGGTCTCCGGCTCTCCAGCAGCAGCAGCAGCTCCTAACTAAGCTCCAACGATGGCATCCCAGGGTTTCTGGTCTCTCGGAGGAGATAATGCAGGAGCCAACACCGGGAATCAGAGCCCCGGTACGCGTGAGTGTCTTAAAAAAAAACACCTTTGATGGAGCGGCTCTATAATCCCAGTGCATTGTCAAACCAATGCGCAGCGTTTTTTGGTGCACAAACAGGCCTGCTGTATCCATAATATACACATTTTTCTTTTTTATGCATTTTGTTCTTTCACTCTCCAGGATGCATTTTTTTGTCGAAATGGCTCTTTTATTGCAACTTGCAGGATGCATTTAGTCGAAATGGCTCTTATATTGCGACTTGCATGACGCTTTTTGTCGAAATGGCTCTTATATTGCAACTTGCAGGATGCATTTTTGTCTAAAATGGCTCTTATATTGCAACTTGCATGACGCTTTTTATCGAAATGGCTTTTATAATGCAACTTGCATGATGCATTTTTGTCTAAAATGGCTCTTACATTGCAACTTGCAGGATGCATTTAGTCTAAAATGGCTCTTTTATTGCAACTTGCAGGATACCTATTGTCGAAATGGCTCTTATATTGCAACTTGCAGGTTGCATTTTGTCGAAATGGCTCTTATATTGCAACTTGCATGAGGCTTTTTGTCGAAATGTCTCTTTTATTGCAACTTTGCATGACATTTTTTGTGTTTTTTTAATTATTTTAAAGTTGGACTGTGAAACCTGAAGCATCTTTTTATGTTTTTCTCTCTCCTGCAGCCAGAGCTTGGTGCCAAGCAGCGGCCCAGAAATTATCAGGAGGAATTGGATCGAAATTATGTGGTATGTTGCTTCACAGTGGAGGGAGAATAGTGGCTTGGTGGGGGACGCTGTTATTTCCACCATTATATTTACAACCTTGTCGACATTAAAGATATCTAAATGTGTGTTTTTGTGATGTCCAAAGCGCTGCTGAACGTCGGGGAGATGGAGAAACCAGCCGATCCGGCTGTCAAGCAGCCGCCGGAGACAGAAGCTGCAGGGACCTGCGGCTGCAACAAATCTTGCAACTGCACCAAAGCTGCTGCTGTAGCCTTCACCGACCTCTATTCAACAGGTACAGAAAGAAAGCATGCCGATTAAAACACTGTCGGACTCCTGATCTGTCTCATTGAGTCGCAGCTTGGCCTCGCTTTGGATTATCCTCATTTAATAGAGAAGTTTTCATTCAGTGGAGAAAAAAACACCATAAGAAAGTTATTTCTTATAGTGTAGTCTTTTTTTTTTTTAATTAATGAAAAACATCAGGAAATGTATTAATTGACATTTTGCAAATCTATTTTTTGTCAGTTTAAATGTAATTTAATCAGTTGGGAAAAAACACCATAGACATTTTATGTCTTATAGTGTAGGTATTCTTTTTTTTTAATTAATGAAAAACATCAGGAAAAAAACACCATAGACATGTTAAATCGTCAATTTAAATATCATTTTTATTGACCATCAAAGAGATGATACGCCCATCGTCAATACAATACACATACAAAAATAAAAGGAATAAATGTGCGTAATTGGATGAAATAAATCAGCATGTGTATATATACATATATGTTTCATAACTACAGTATTCAGTGAGTTATAGTGAACGTTTTTGCAGTTTTTTTGGAGAGGTCACCTTCAGCAGAATCTCTTGTTTTGAGGTGTTGATTTTGCAGAAACTTCCTTAAATTTTACCTGTAAAAATGTTACTAAATGTGAGCTTTTTTTTGTAGGCCTGCAGGATCATTTCACAGCAAAAAGGCCTTCACATATGCATCTTAATGTTGCATGAAAACAGGCTCAATATAACTCACAAAATGTCTCCCCTTTTTATTGCAGACCTGTTACCTGCCATGGATGGCGACGCCAAAACAATGACCTTCCTGCAGGAGGTGGTGGATATTTTACTGGCCTACATCGTGGAGTCTTTCGACCGAGAAACGAAAGTGATTGATTTTCATTATCCAAACGAGCTGCTGCAGATGAACAACTGGGAGCTGCAGGGCGAGCCGGCCAGCCTGGATGAGATCTTGATCAGCTGTCGTGCTACTCTCAAATACGCCATCAAAACAGGTCAGGACTGATTCTGCACGGTGGATGCATGCTTTATAAATAACCTGCTTTATTTATGACTCTTTAAATGTGCTAAAAACAGCTTCAGTTTTGCATGTTAGGAAATATTCCTCACTTTATAGCTGCAGCTTTTACATTAATGTAGGCCTAAAGTCAGGCCTGCTTCTTGTCTAAATATGTCTAAATCATAATATGCATTTAATATTTCCTATCTCATACAAAGCATATAAAGAGAAAAGAACTATACATTGCACAGTCCTATAAAGTCAGGACTGGGTCTGCATGGTGGATGCATGCTTTATAAATAACCTGCTTTATTTCTGGCTTTTTAAATGTGCTAAAAACTGTTTCAGTTTTGCATGTTGGGAAATATTCCTCACTTTAAAGCTGCAGCTTTTACATTAATATAGGCCTAAAGTCAGGCCTGCTTCATGTCTTTGTGTTAAATATGTCTGAATCATAATATGCATTTAATATATCCTATCTCATACAAAGCATAAAAAGAGAAATGGACTATATATAGCACCGAATCCTATATTATATAACACTGAAAAACTAGAATATATAACAGATGATACAAATCTATCACTAATTGGCAAAGAGGTGAATCCTATCCCCATTTTTATTAAAAGATAATACAGACTAAAAGAATAAAACAAAGAAAATAACAGAAAACAATCTGTTTAAAAATATATATTTAAAATAAATGATGTCTATTTAAACCTGGAAGCTGTCCTCCTCCTCCTCCTCTTCTTTCTCCTCCTCCTCCTCCTCCTCTTCTCTGTGGCCACCAGACCGATAAATGCAGTGACGCAGTAAATCTGGTTCACCAAGTAGGAGATAATGGGCTAATAACCAGGCTTCATAGGCCAAGTCTATTATTCTCTCCTCTCTGACACACACACAAGAACATTTATATACATTTATTCACAGATTTCACCACCTAAAAAACAAATACAGACATATATTTATAGATTTGTACTTTAAGTCCCTTATGCACATTTAATAATATAATTTTTTTAACACAATTTTTATCATGTGCAGTATTTGTCAACAATTGTAACTGCTCCTATGAAGACACATTTTATATTATTAACTTTCTTTACTATACAGTTATTCATTATCTGTCCATACATCAGCATCCACTTATGGGTTCCTATAGGAGGAGTTATACAGACGTTATTGAAAAATTAATTAACAAACGTATCTGCTTCAAACTACAGTATAGTATTTATTACAGTAAAAGTGTATATACTGCTGCTAAAGTAGTGTTACATTGCATTTTTATGATGTAAAATAAAGGGAAATTGAAGTGTCTATTTTAGACATTCAGCATAAATCAGACTTTTAGATAAAAAAACATGTTTTTCTTGTTTTTAAAAAAACATCCACATTTAATTTACTCGTTTTCAGAGCTGCTTTGTGTGTGCTGTAGCCTGTATTATGAAACAAAGGTGGTAGTGTGGGTGTTTATACCCTCCACTAAATTCCTATGCAACACCAAATGTATTCATTATTTCTCAAGATGATTTAAAACGTCACTGCAGCTGAATTTCTAACCAGCAATTAAAGCATTTAGAAGATGTTCCTTTTGCACAAACTCAGCATAAAAACATAGAAAGAAGCATATTTCAATTTTCCAGATAAAATTACAGCCGTCTCACACCCTTCCTCTCTCTTTGCTCCTGTTCCTCCAGCCCATCCCAGGTACTTCAATCAGCTCTCTACAGGATTAGACATGGTCGGCCTGGCAGCCGACTGGCTAACATCCACCGCCAACACCAATATGTAAGTATGTGGCCCCTTCGTCGTGATTTAAAATGCTGATAATGATAATGACAATGAATTCCATTTCCGGTCCATCCGTATGCCGTCTGCACGGGCTGATAGCGGCTTCTTTTTTTTCCACTCAATCATGGCAAATGAAAAGGGTGAAATGAAAGGCAGACACCCACCCACCCCACACCCACCCCCACACCCACCACCACCCTGCATCCCTCCCACCTCTGCCTTTTATCCCTCCCCCTCACCTCCGATCTCCATGGGGATTCAAGGGGAGAAAATTAGCCCTGAAATTAAATTCAGTCTAATCTGGAGCTAATTTTGGTGTGTGTTTTTGGGGTGATAAACTCTGCGAGAGGCAGCCTTGGCAACACTGCAGAATAAGCCTGCTCTCGACACACGGTGGGGGTTTAAAATCACTGCAGCTAATACACCATGTATTAGTAGAAAAATACATCAGGAGGCACTACTGGAAATGTATTATTTAGTGCAGCAAGGATGATGAAAATGTGAGACTTCTGTACAACAGAAAGCACAGAGCTGCAACGATTAATCGATTAATTATCAACTATTACATTAATTACCAACAATATTGATAATCAATTAATCGGTTTGAGTAATTTTGTAAGGAAAAAAGGTTAGATTATCTGATTCCAGCTTCTTAAATGTGAATACTTTTCTGGTTTCTTAATCCTCCATGACAGTAAACTGATTATCTTTGAGTTGTGGACAAAACAAGACATTTGAGGACGTCATTTTGGGCTTTGGGAAACACTGATTGACATTTTTCACCATTTTATAGACCAACAAACTAATGGATTAATCAAGCAAATAATCAATAGATTAATCGACAATGAAAATAATCATCAGTTGCAGCCCTACTTATGAAATGTGGCCTGTGACGTGGAAAAATAAATGGATGCTAGAACATTTTGTTCAAAAGCATCAATGCAAATTAACATATTTATGCCTCTTCATGGTGAAGCCTGTACAATCAACAATTATTCTACATGTTTAGTACACAAAATATTGTGTCTTATCCTTCAATAATTTGAATGATTTCGTGTTTTATCCACCTCCTCAATTTCACCTCTAAATATGTCCTGAAGCAGCGAAACTGCAGGGAGAAAAAAACGTCCGTTTACTGGCTATTTTTCAGGGATGAGTCATGGCACATTTTGTGTAACCAGCCAGCACCATGTGATGTCCTCTTGTGTAACGCAGGTTCACCTATGAGGTGGCTCCTGTCTTTGTGCTGCTGGAATACGTCACTCTGAAGAAGATGAGGGAGATCGTTGGCTGGGCGGATGGGCGAGGAGATGGCATTTTCTCTCCTGGTATGTACGGCGACGCCAATCCTGCCACCCCTCTGCTTTGCTGAGAATGGACCTGCCTGTGTGTGTGTGTGTGTGTCGATTTGCATTTTGATGATATAAATGGAAGTCGTTTCAAAGCCAATTAGCATAAAATCATTTTTCCAACTCAAGCCCCCACCCTGCCACTCTTCAATCTTTAATTCCTCTCATGCATTTCGGTTTGACACGTGATGATGAGGAGCAATCATTGGAGAATTAGACTGTGATTGGCTCTGACATTGTGGACAGCTGGATGCAGTGTCATCCCTCGATACGCTCTCGATACGCTGCAAACAAAGGATCTTTGTTGTTTGATTATTTCAAACAAGCACGGACATTTTTAAACTCTGTTCTGAAGCGCTGCATCATTCCCATGAGACTCTATACCTCTGTAAATCACTGAGCCCTGTCTGTCCTCTAGGTGGTGCTATTTCTAATATGTACGCCATGCTACTGGCTCGCTTCAAGATGTTCCCTGAGGTGAAGGAGAAAGGAATGTCATCCGTTCCCCGACTGGTGGCCTTCACATCCGAACATGTAGGCATTTATGCTTCAATTCAGCTGATACACATTATCAATATGTGTCTTATTGCATCGAATAATGAGCGTTGATCGCTATGTGAACTGTTTTCTTGAATCAAAAGTCAAAGATCTTTCTCTCAGGTGCAGGAATAACTTCAATAGTTTCGCACATTTTAGCTGTGGCTGTGCTTGATGTGTGTTTTTAAAAGTGACTTTGTGTCGCTCTGATATAAAGCTGACATTACGCAGGAGGACACAAGGTGACTGGTGTGTCTGTCACCTCCTTCATCTTTAAAGGACGAAGCTGTTTGACAATTTTTATTATATATTTCCAGATTGCTCCCCTCCTGTAACCTGGTGTACAGATAGTTGAACACAGTCTCTTCATTTAGTTCTCTGTTCTATCTTTCAGAGCCATTTCTCAATCAAAAAAGGAGCAGCAGCTCTCGGCATCGGGACCGAGAGTGTGATCTGCATCAAAGCAGATGAAAGGTAAAATCAGCCTCTCAATTCAAAACATTTCTGTAGCAGAGTTTTTTTTTCCTCCCCCATTAATCATCTCATGACCCCTCAGATTAATCTTGTGACCCTTCGGAGGGGCCAGACCCCTAGCTTGGGAGCCACTGGACTAAAGTACCTACTCTAACTATATATAAAGTAGTTAAAACTAGCTTTTCATGTGCTAAATCTGCTATTAAAAAGGGTACATTAAAACACAACATATCACAACCGGACAGGACACATTAAAACACATTTATATAAAAACACAATACACAATAGAAGCTACATTAAAAGGAGCACCAGGTACTCGATGGTGAGGACTGAATCAAGGTTAAATAAATAGATATATATAATGCTGTGTGATGAGGTTGCAAGCTGGCTTCAAAAAGTATCTCTCCTTTCTAATTAAGATATTTTAACGCAACAGGGATAAACAATTTTTATAGAGATGTTTACACATTGATGCATCAGTATAAAGTACATTTTGCAGATAATACTGGAGCAGCAGTATTTTTACATTGTTTTATTGGTATTTTCACATATGTAAATGATCTGAATACTTCCTCCACCATTGATGAATTCACAAACAACTTGAAAAGCGACTGACGCTTGTTTTTCTTTTGCAGTGGTAAAATGATCCCAGCTGACCTTGAGAGGAGAATACTGGAGGCGAAACAGAAGGTACTGTGATACACATCAATAACACAGCTATAAATACTGCAGATATTACTTCATACGGCTCGTTTTCTGGTCTTCAGTCGACTGAAACCGCTGTGATGATAAAACATTGTCATAACTGCATCAGCTGCTTTTATATCCAATCATTTCCTGTTTGTTCCTCTGCAGGGTTTTGTTCCTTTCTTTGTGAGTGCGACGGCTGGAACAACCGTGTACGGAGCCTTTGACCCTCTCATCGCCATTTCTGACATCTGCAAAAAGTACAACGTCTGGATGCACGTGGATGTGAGTAAAACAAATTGATCTTTTTCTGTGGAATCTACATCTCCTGTTGCCTCATTTCTGTTATTACCCTAAAATGTCTGTGATGCACAACATCTTTAGTGAAGGAATACAGAGAAATAGTGAGCTCGCCAGTGACTTTGACAAATCTGTTACGTCTGTCTCGCCTCTAACTGCTCGCGGTTGACCCAGATAGGAGCCAGCCATTTCCTATCTAACACTGGGGATTAGAAAAAGTGGAACAGAGGCTGTAAATCATCTTCTCCTCCCCTGACTTTGCCATCATGGGCCCTCTCACTGAAGGAACTCTATCTATTAATGAAGGTGATTTAGTCCTGACAGGGGGACACCTCTATTAAGAGACATAAATGGCCTTATCTATCATTCCTCAACTGGCTGAGATGGGAGAAAAACACATCCTGCTTTGTAGTGTTGTGGCTCCCGCTGCTTTGGTTGGAATATGTGCTTTTATGGATGAAATAAGTGTGTTTGGAGGCCTTTTTTGCTCTCAGTAGTAAAACATTACGAGGCCGGGAAATCCAGAGATGCTTGGAAATCATCCACACAAGCTTCTGATATTTAGACCTTTTAGAAAGCTGACAGTGGTACCAGTGTTTAGCGTGAAGAATTAGACCATCATGCAAAGCTGAAACTCAACAGGGAGGAACAATTATTTTCATTATCGTTCAATCTGCCAAATATCATTAGTATGCAGTACGTTAGTATGTGAGTTGATCACAGCCCTGGTTTGATGCTAAACTGCATTTCGTTGTCTCAGTACTTGTACTCTGTGCAGGGACAATTAAGTTTAATCTAATATAAAAAGAAAGAAAAGCAAATCTCTAAAAACCCTGATCCTACATTTCCCACAATGCAACTTGATATTATGTATTATGTAGTGAATTGACTTTGCATGTAAAATCAGTGGAGTGTCCCTTTAAGTAAAAGCTTAACCTCGAAGTTGTATTGATGTGTGATTATTGTCTGTCCTGTCAGGGTGCGTGGGGAGGAAGTCTCCTCATGTCCCGGAGACACAGGTGGAAGCTGGACGGAGTTGACAGGCAAGTGATATTTTTTAGGGAGTGAGCACAAACTGACAGGAACTTAACGAGCGTTTAAAGTAACGATGCTGGTGGTTGTTTCTGTTAACTGCAGGGCCAATTCAGTAACATGGAACCCACACAAGATGATGTCAGTCCCTCTGCAGTGTTCGGCCCTGCTGGTCAGAGAGGAGGTACAGTAGGCCTCGTTGTCACATACATACATACATGTAGGTATATGTTTTGGTTTTCTTGTAATTGTAAACATTGTGGATGTGATTTTTCAGGGTCTGATGCAGAACTGCAACCAGATGCACGCCTGCTACCTGTTCCAGCAGGACAAACACTACGACCTTTCCTACGACACCGGAGACAAAGCGCTGCAGTGCGGACGCCACGTGGACATCTTCAAGCTGTGGCTCATGTGGAGAGCCAAGGTAATTTACACTGTCGCTCATATTTGCATGCAAGTCTTTGAAATGCAGACAGATTTTTGTGATGATAAAGTAGACTTCCTTATGTTTTGCCTTTGGTTGTCATAACTTTGTTATCTGGACTAGAAACACTGATTTTCTTGCAGTGTAACTAGTTGAAAACGACGCATTTACTATTGTTTGGCCCGTGACTCCTCCTTATATTTTTCTGCATATGGCACACAATCAAAAAAGTTTAGCCATCCCTGGTCTAAATAAACGGTTCAAAACTAACAGATTCAAATCTTTTCTTCGACAGGGCACCATTGGGTTTGAGGCTCAGATTGACAAGTGTTTGGAGCTGTCGGAGTACCTCTACAACAAGATCAAGGACAGAGAAGGATACGAGATGGTCTTTAACGGGAAGGTACGTCCACGTTTAACTTTCACTCTCCACAAGGATTATCCAGCCACATAATCAGAGAAAAGTAGCCAACATTAGTCCACGTTGCTTCTTTCACCGCCGTGTGTTCAGTGTCATTATGGGTGACTTGATTGACACGCAATGTGCTCTTGCTTTGTGTTGGATGAATGCCATTTTTACCTCTGGCTGCCAGTATAATGTGCTGCTATTATGTCTAATGAATAGCACAGCAGCCTGTAATTGCTCATATGCATATGAATAGCACAGTGTCTGAAATATCCTCCACAACAGCCCAAACACATGCGGGTCTGATGGGGTTATTAAGCTAAAAACTCTTTTATAAGAGGAGTGCTTGGACACTCAGAGTCATTTATAGTGAAAGCTCTTTAATGTTTCAAGGCTTATTGTTTTCCTGCTGAGCCACAAAACGGCTCAGAGCATCATGGCGAGAGCATGGTGGGAGAAAGCCAAGTCCTCTGGGCAGCGGCCCAGGTGTTCACTTGTCTGTACCTCCCAATGAGCCATTACATCAATCTGATGTTGAATATACTGCGGCCGAACCTGCCGGGCTGTATAAATGAGGCTGGTGTGCATGGCTAGTCAGCTGTTGGTAATGAATGCTTTAGGCAGACAGGCTGCTCCAGCAGGGCTTCTCACGCCAAAATATAGAGCTGTGCTAGCTTTCAGACATATAGAGAGTATCTGAGGAGGACGCAGCTACCTGTCTGATGCTGGGAACAACTAATGCGTTTCCTTTTAGAGCTGAAAGCCATTTTCAAAAAAGTTCCAGCTTGGAGAAATGGACAGTTGCTTTCAGTGCCTTTTATGTTGTGCTATCTGTAGGATATCAGGCAAGCATATGTGTATAGTTGTAGGTTTATGTATGTATGATGTTTATAAAAACACTTATTTACAACTATAACAACACATATTGATCGTTTTTTATTACAATGTTGAAGCCACTATGTGATGTGTGGAAGGTTCATCTGATGGCATCTCCTAAATTATTCCTATGGCCTAAAACCTCCATTAATTTAATATTATAGTAAGTTACATTATCACCTTTTATTACACGGCTTTGTTGAATTCTCGATTCTCATTGGTCAATCACGGCGTTCTACGGTCTGTTATTTCTTTATATAGTGCTATGTATAACAGACCGTTGATATGTATAACAAACCGTTGCAATGTATAACAGACTGTTACTATGTATAACAGACCGTTGCTACGTATAACAAACCGTTGCAATGTATAACAGACCGTTACTACGTATAACAGACCGTTACCACGTATAACAGACCGTTGATACGTATAACAGACTGTTACTATGTATAACAGACCGTTGCTATGTATAACAGACTGTTACTATGTATAACAGACCGTTGCTACGTATAACAAACCGTTGCAATGTATAACAGACCGTTACTACGTATAACAGACCGTTGCTACGTATAACAGACCGTTGCTATGTGTTGTTGCTGTGAATAAAAGACTGTTTCTGCTTCTCAGACTGACTTTTTGTTTTTTGTCAGGGCATTTGATTTGATTGATTGCTGTCGGATTTTCAACTAATATAACAAAAAAAAACTTTTTCAACCCTACTCTGTTTTGGTGTTTACCAACTCCTGAAGGAGTTTCTGTTCTTTTAGCTGCTGTTTGTAAATGTTTGACTTTGTCTGTCTGCCAGTCTGGACAGTAGTATACGGCGGGTTTGTCCAAACATCTTTGTTGAAAACAGCTTCCTGTGAGACTGAATCAAAACAGTAACGTTACGGCCCGTAGAAACAAAACAATGAGATGCAAAAACGCTCTTTAATACTGAGGGGAACTGCAGAGCAAAAAGAAACTTGACTTGAACTAGCAGAGTCAGGTAATAATTATCTGTGGGTTAATTAGCATGAGCAATTCTTTTGAAATTATACATAGTCATTTGATCCATTGTTAATATAAAAATAGTGATTAGAGCTGCTTTAAACATACAGCTAAAGAGCTTTTAATTACCATGTCCTCCTAGTCGGTTGTATGTGATTATAACATCTCTCAAATTATTCCGATAGACAATCCCGGTGATTATAAAGCTAGCACTGGCGGCGCCAAAGACACTCTACAAACTCTACACATAGTGGCTTTAATTTTCATAACAGACATTTTAAAAACCAATCACATCATCACGATACAATGAAAATCTGTAATATTGAATTATTCCTCAGTCCTAAATTTGCTCGTCTTGCTTTATGTGAGTTTATTCCTCTCATGTCTTATCAACTGTGTGTGTCCCCTCAGCCTCAGCACACCAACGTCTGCTTCTGGTACCTCCCTCCTGGGATCCGCTACATGGAGGACAAAGAGGAGAGGAAGAAACACTTACACAAGGTGGGTGAGCGGAGATAAGACGCCTGACTATAATATCTACCAAAAACACATTTCATTGCACCTTTCGCTTGCCCTACAAGCCTTTCAGTCCTATCCAGCTTGACCATCACATGTCCTCCTCATTAGGGACGACACTTACGTCCACTTCTACTCAGGATTAAAGGAATACTTTGCCATGCACATACTTAGTAAACTGTGACAGGGCTACTCACAGAGGGAGGATATCACAGGCCTGACTTAGAGGGGGTATTCAGTTAGCTAAAGTGGCGTCCATTCAGGGGGTCCCACAGCAGCAGGGCTACTAATTGTCAATTAGGACAAACAGATGGTGTACGTGCCGGCCATACAAAGAGCTCTCTCTCTCTCTCCCTGTAAAACCATCCACCATAAATCGTTTGTCATAGCACATCAAACAGAGAGATTTCCTTTTGTTTTCCAAAGTTTGATTGAAAAAAGCGCCGTGGATACGCCTCGCTGAAAGCGAGTGTTTGGACAGCTCGCTCTTTTCCACAGACTCTGACGCTCAGATTGAGGGATGATGTCATGTTGAGGAAACTGAAGGAGCTTTCCTCAGTTTCCATTTGCCTTAATGACTTCTAAAGGATAACTGGAAAATTGTCAAAAGACTGATTTATTTAGACGGAAATCTGCAGCAGCTGATTGATTATTTTACAGAAACTGTAGCAGGACATGTGCAAGAGATTTAGAGGGAATGACTGATTATGTAATTAGAACTACTGTAATGTACTGGCCACAGCACCACAGTCTTTTTGTACTGTTGTGGTAGAAGAAATACTCAGATCCTTTAGTTATGTAGTTTCAAAATTTGTATTGATGTATAATGTGAAAAGGGCACCACAATCAATACTGACAAAAAGGTACACAACACCAAGGGAATTTAAGAAAAAAATCCCCTTCCAGGGTACATTGGGCCTTTAATTTATAACAATGCATCATATTTAATAAGTTGATCGTATGTTTTGTATGTAAAATCAAAGTAACTATAGCAGTTACAAAATGCAGTGAAGTAAAAAGTACAATTTCTTCCTCTAAAATGTAGTGGAGTAGAAATATAAAGTAAGTAAAGTAAAATCAATGTTAAATTAGATATACTGTGTGTATTTGAGTATTTTAAATTTGTACATAAGTGCAGTAGCGTACTTGAGTAAATGTTACTTTCCAAACAAGCCTCTAAACACAACTGTCCACTCAAGCAGATCGAATACTAACAACTGACATTGAAACCAACTTAGATTGCTTGAGGAGTCTATTCTAATTTTTCAACTTTATACCCACAGATTTATTAAAATTCTGGCTAGATTATGTCAGACCTGGAGGGCACTGCAAATGAGTCACAGTTAACTTAAAACCTTAAGCAGCAAAATTAATCTCATATGCATATCCTTAAATTGATTAAGGGTCACAATACTGCAACAAGTAGTAAGGCTCGTCTCAAGAGCTGCCACTTGTATGCAGGGAATCACAGACTTTCTGTGCGTACGAATCCCTTCTCCTTCAGTTTATCTCAGATGACTTTATAAACGTCACTATTTTTGTGGATTTTATTTAATATATTCTGTATGTTCTCTTCGGCCCAGATGTCAAGCAAACAAGACAGTCCTCTCCCACTCATGTTGTTTGTGTCCATCTCAACAAATTCCCGCACAGGGAGCCTGCATTTTGGTTCACTTCCTGCAATTGGTTCGGATTATGTTCTTACTACAATCGAACCGCACTAGAGTTCACTTGGAAATGGTTTGAAACCACGTCTCGCAAGTAGTCTAGGACTAGTTGTTTTGATCGACACCATAGTATGATCACTGTGTTCACAGCTGCCCAAACGAACTGCACCAGAGTTAGATTAAAACAGACATTGTAAAAGCGCATTTAGCGCCCAATCCCGAGATCAGTTCTCAAATTCTGCTCTCAAAACTTTTTTTCACTTAAAAACTTGACTTTGCTAACTCATTTCATTAGCGATCTGGTTTGTTTTGTGCTTGCTTAGTAGTAGGTAGTTAGACATACTCTTGCCCAAATGAACCAAACCAAAGGAATGATGAAATTGTCTCCAGAGTTTATACAGTATAAGATCTTCTCCTCTGTATTCCGGTGTATTCAGGTGGCTCCAGTGATAAAGGCCAGGATGATGGAGTACGGGACGACCATGGTCAGCTACCAACCACAAGGAGACAAGGTCAACTTTTTCCGCATGGTGATCTCAAATCCCGCCGCGACCTTCGAGGACATCGACTTTCTTATTGAGGAGATTGAACGACTCGGCCAGGATCTATAAGACTCATCTCACCAAATCCTCCCGTGCGTTTCCCCCTTGACGGATGAATTGTTTGTCGTGAATGTACTGGTAAACTTTTATTCTTTTCTCTCTCTTTCCTCCAAAGTCACATATTTAAGAGTATATTTGAGAAAAAAGATCTATATCTATATATATTATGTATTGTAGCTTTGCCGTGGACTAACTTGGTCCAAAGCTATGTAAAAGTGCTTCTGTCTGCCTTTCCTATAGTGTAGTCGATCCCAGTGAGTGACGTAACTTTATATGTACTTTTTGTGATATGAAATGCTTGTGCAATAAGTCGACGAGGAAGAGTTTTATTTTTTAATCATTTCTCATTTGCCGAGTATGTTGTTAAGTGCCAAACGTGGTTGTGTTCTATAGTAACTTTACATTTTAAACTTCTGGTTTAAAACAAAACAAAAAAAGCACTTCACCTTACCTCAGCTTAATCAACTGCCTTTACATCTGCACATAGTACTCCAAGACGGTATTCTCTTTACTGGTGATGTATAGCAGCACCAGCGCGTTAAATAAATATCCCAACCAGAGCCGGACGTCAGTAGGAAACATGTACAAAAGAAGGCATTTCCATCAAAATTACACAAGAGCAAAGTCAATTTAAAGCATTTATGAAGCATCGTGCATCCCATCGGCCTCTGACAGTTTGGTCCGCAGCTTATGATGCTAATTTAGCTTATTACTTCTAACTGTTTTTACACACAGACTTCTTTCTAGTGTATTTAAGGTGGTAAAGGCTTGTTTCTCCCATTTTGTTTGATGTCAGCAGTTATATGCACACATATTTCCAACCAGGCTGTATATTTAGCTGTGCTTTACATGTCGTAATGGTAATCTAAAATGAGAGTAAATCAACATTTTAAGAAGTAACGTGAAGTTATAATCCTTAAATTTATCTCAAACCCCCATTTCTGCAACAATTAATGACCAACATGTGTTTAGCCATTCAAAGTAATTGCAGTTTTAATTGCCTGTCTTTATATTAGGTTTAATTATTAGTGGCGGAGTCCAACTTTTAACACTTGAAATTCAATAAAATAATGCAATCAAACTGATCAGATAGGACACAGTGTAATATGTACAAACAGCATCCCAATACACTAGGCCTCTCTGTGTTGTACACATTACATTCCCTCTAGATTTTTTTTGGTTAACCTCCAACCTTAAAGTTCAAACTGCACTTATGGCTACTACTCCAAAATCTCCTCGCAGCCCATCATTGCTCCTGGTGGCTTTGTTAAGCTATGTTCACACTACGAGCGACGAAAGCAGCAAAATGGCCAGCGTGGCCAGCTACATCGTCGCCGATGAAGTGTTGCTGAAGCGCTCGTTGGCGTAGTTATGTCGTTAAATAGCACCGGGAACTGGCTAACGGCATTTTTGTAGACAGAACGCAACAGGGTGAGACAAAAACATCATTGGAGTGCTGAAAAAAAGTTGAGACCAGCTCAACTTTATTTGTAACGTGTCACGCAGCAACGAGTGTCAGCATCAAAACACAGCATCATGTACTTGCTGTTATCACAATGAAATTTTAAGGATTATAACTTTAAAGAAACCTCTCCTCTACAGGACCACAACGAGAGAAGCTATTTTTTTTCGGATGAGCACTTAAAGAAAGATTGAGGATCTTAAAGAAAACTGGGAACGGGGCAATAGTGGTGTTTAAGTCTGAATATTAAAGGAACTTCACCAGGCTTGCAGCTACTGCATACCTGACATCACTTGCACTAAATCATCGGGGGAGGAGGAGCGTCCCTTAGCATTGCAACTGAGATTTCTTCTTTATTCATTCACAAGCAATATTCAAGTATAATGGGTCCAATCTATATATATATATGTATATATATATAGATGCAAAAAAAAATCTAAAGAAACGGCGAATTCACGTGTACAATAGTTCACGATAATCAAGTTTGCTACGAGTTAGCAACAACTAAAAACATGCGTACTGTAGTCAGGGTAGTTGACGGAACGTGAACCAGAGGTTCTGTAGCATTTTCATTAGAACAAGTTAGAGAAGCACAACACGGTCGCTCAGTGTACAATCACTTTTGATCATAGATTGTAAATAGTATTTCAAGATGTCCTAAGTACATATCTTTGTGTATACATACGTGTATATAAGACATATAACCAGAGACTATTTGTGAGGTAAAGTTATTCATATTTTCTCTATCTCCAATATAGATTACCTGTATTTTCATCCTGTTTGTCCAAAAGGCTTTTTTCCTGTGTGTGTGTGTGTGTGTGTATGATACTTGACTTGGTTCGTGACTCTTCTAGCTATTTCAAAGATGTTTTCAGGGACTGGCTTTAAAGAAACCGACAGATTTCACCTCGAAACACTTCCCAGTCTCGCTCAGAGAGAGACTCCCCTGGTGTTTGGGTTTTAAATGAATATGCAAAGCCATTTTTGACTCAGAAGCCCTGTGTGTTTTTTGTGCACAAGTGAAATACTTGACGGTATGTGCCAATGTGTACCTTAGTGTGTTTGTAACTGTGTTGCCTTAGTATACATTTGCCAGTATTGTCTAGTTTTCCTCCAAAGGGGAGGTCGTGCACTTTAGAGTATACACATGATCTAATAACGTGCAATGTCCAATGGTTGTTCATAAGTTGATGTTTAAAAAAAAAAATAATGTAACTCAAGCTCTTTGGTCTGAATGTGACACGAATCAAGGGTCTGTTGGAAATTAACATTTTTGTTGGAGTTTATAGATATTATAAAAGTTTTCTTACACCGAATTCACACCAGAGCAGCGGCAGAGTACGGCCTGCGGCAGGCTGACATGCAATGTCTATGAAAA
>CAKALG010043125.1:955-15591 GCA_916700815.1 Helicolenus hilgendorfi
AAATAAGTAATAATTAAAAAAAAAAAATATATATATATACATATCTACATACACACACACATACATACATATACACATATACACACATACACATACATAGTACATACATACTGTACATACATACATACATACATACACATACTACTGCTACTCAGAGATTACTGTCATGGGTTTCTCAAAAAAGGACAAGAAGGGGCCACATACTTTGTAAAATTTACTCTCTGTTCCCCGGATGGTATAACCGGCTTTTTCGTATTTTAAATTGTTGTAAATAAAAATCTCTTTTTTTCTTCTTCTTTTTTTTGTATGAACATGTTGCTCACACACTATACCAAAAAGTAAGCAACACTACAAGCCAAGTATACCTTTCAGTACGCCTTTAAGGCAAGAATAAGTCATCATACTTTTCTTAAGTACAGCTCGATCAAAAGACTAAGTACAAGTAGGTCTATAAGCTAAGTATACTCAGACTTTTCTGTATACTTGTAAGTATGAGCCAAGTATACTTTAGTATACCTTTGTTAAGTATATCTCTGATAAGTACATAAAAAGTAAAGGTGTGTGTGTGTAAGAAACTTATGGAAGAACATCAGTCAGATCTAAATGGTAAAGTACTGTACCTCTACCATTTATTTTCTGTGTAAAAATAAAATGAATTAAAACAAATTAAAATTGTATACACACCAGCAGTGAGGAATCGGAGCATATTCAAACTCATATTTGAGTTTAAAGTTGCAACAAGCATTCTGTCATATGCTTAATTAACCAGTTTAATATCCAATTTACCCAGGAGCAAGTATGAAAAAAAACTAGTGCATATGATTAATTGCCAGTGGTGAACTGTTATTTCCACACTCACAGCTGTTACTAAAACCAAGGAGACAAATTGTCCTCTTTTTACATTTTCATCAATCATCAATTGCTCTGTGGCAAGTATTACATCATTCTGTGTTGGCATCTGTTGAGTGTACATGCTAACAGTGACTGTCTAGTTTACATGAAATGTCAGGCTCAATTACTAGTTTTGATCAAATAATTAATTGTAGTTGCTTTTTTGTATAGATGACCCTGTATTCTCTGTAGTTATGAATGCATCTGAATGTGCCTGCAGGATCCCTGATGGTTTGTTCCTTCCCAAGAATTTAGGGGCACTTCTGGAAAAGCTGGTCTTATATTAGTAACTATAATACAGTGAGAATATGGAAATAATCCAGCCTGTCTGACCAATGCTGACCTCTTCAGGAGTCATCCGGTAGGACTCCCATTGTTGCCCTGGGCTCGGGCCAGAAGCACCTGCAACAGTTTATTATGGACATGCTTATAGCCTGACATTGTGCTCTCATACATTTTTGTCCCTACCATTTTTTAACCTATTTCTATCCAGAGAGGCTTTGCTGAAAACAGGGCCTTCCTAAAAAATGCATGGAGACCTGGAATCAGACCAGTACAACCACAGCCTTATCTAATTGGGCCTTAAAAGACCAGTATGTAACATTTAAGGGGATGTATTGGCTGAAATAGAATATATTATTAATAAGTGTGTTTTCTTTAGTGTATAATGACCGGGAAATAAGAATTGTTGTGTTTTCGTTACCTTAGAATGAGCCGTTTATATCTACATAGGAAGCAGGTCCTCTCTTCACTGAGCTGGCCCCTATGTTTCTACCATAGCCCAGAACGGACAAACCAAACACTGGCTCTAGAGAAGGCCATATGCAATTTTGCGCTGGCCGACGAATTCTCCTGCACGCTGGGCACACAGGACAAGTTTCACTGGGTTTAATCTGCAACTTCTCCACTAGATGCTGCCAGATCCTACACACTTCACATTTAAATCCCTGGCTCCAGGCCCCCTCAGCTGGGTCACTTCTCTAACCTTTAGGCCATCACTGCCTACAGTATCTGCCCTTCATTCTTTTCACAGATTGAGAGGCTGGAACATGTCCTCATTTATGTTCATGCATACACCCAAACACATGCAGACGAACAGAATATCCAACAATATCTCACGTTACTCATAACCCCTGACCTCTGTTGTTACAAGAGTATACTCAGATTTAAACTGTGGTAATTGTCTTGAATTTTTGGACACCGTAGGATGTCATGTTTTGTATGTTTTGTTTTTTTCTATTGAATACAAGATTTGAAAATGTCACTTTTTGTAATTGCCCCTTGGAAAGTGTGTGTGTGTGTGTGTGTGTGTGTGTGTGTGTGTGTGTGTGTGTGTGTGTGTGTGTGTGTGTGTGTGTGTGTGTGTGTGTGTGTGAGAGAGATAGAGCATATATATTGTGGGTTTGTGAGTCACATTAGTTGCTGACATTTTTCACTTTCCAATTATTCATCTCAAGCCCTATACTCCATAAGGTAGATCTCAGGATATAAAAACACACATTATATTTGATCTTAGTTAAGTCAATCCTATAGTAGCGGTAGAGAGACGCTGCCTGTATAGAGCGCTCCCTCTATATGTGTCCCCTCCACACCGCCACAGTGTGACAGCATTGAAAGAAAAGTGTGTGTTTCAGCATGTTGCATTGACACAGACAGTCCTGCATACCTATGCATATCCCCAGTTCTAGAGCACACCATTTACAAACAAACAAAACCCCCCAAAAAGAAACATGGACCACGACCCCCTTTTCCAAGGCCCCACAAACCCCACACACACACTCAAATGTACAGGGTCACATGCACCGTGTGGCCCCTACGGTGTCTCATTCAAGTGCATCCCACACAGGGAGGATTTTGCTTTCATCGACAAAAAAAACGAGGGGACAACTTTTAGGTTGTAGTATTGTCTGTGACTCTCTCTCTCTCTTTGCCCCCAAGTGAGCAACAGCTCTCTCTCTCTCTACCCGTTTCTATCTTTACCTCAGAAAGGTGGGCAGTAGAGCGGGTGCATTTCCAGAAACAAGGTAAGGGATCACAGTTCAATGTGTTTTTTTGTGTGTGTATCCTAGAGCAATACATTTTCACTTATGATGATTGGACAGAGGCTGGCAGAATCAGATAAAACCTCATTACAGCTGAACACACACTGGTGTGACATGAGGATAGGGAAGGAGAGCAACAACAAACTGCAACATCCTATCTTTCACTGTGGTTTTGCTTCGCGTCTGTTCAACTAATAGTGATGGTTCCACTACAGAAGAGGTAAATACTTCATGTTTGATAGAGTACGTTAGTTACAAATCATCAGGGGATTTAAGCAAACATAATTGTGCTTGTTGCATGTTCATATATGGAGAGATATTTTCAGTTTGTTTGATATTTCTCTATTTCTCTGGTTTGTGCTCATTGTGGAATGGCTTTATGATTGGCTGGCATCATAATGTGGTTTTCAAACAGCGCTCCACGTGGACAATATTATTTAATTTGACTGATTATATCACTTTTTTTAATTGATTCTTTGCAAAGTGTTGGCAGAATTTGTATGAACTATTGAGTACTAATACGTTTTTAAAGATGCCATTTACGCATATTATAATCCATACAGTGTGTTTAATTTAGAAATTACGTATTCAACCTCTTAAATTGCAGGTCTTCAGACTATGTATGTATAGAGAGAGACAAATGTCCTAAATTTGACCTGACACCCAGTAAATCTGTGTGTGCAGTACATGAATAACGAAATATGATTTTACAATATCTACAGCGGTGGATCTCAACCTTTTTCATGTCAAGGATCCCTAAATGGATACACATTAGGTTACAGACTCCAATTTGATAAGATTTCGCTTCAGGGACCAGCATCTAAAAAGATTTTGGTTGTTAGATATGATTAAGACCAGAATACTGTAGTTTACAACTACAGTTGAGGTGATAACGGTGGAGGAAGTGATCAGTATAGTCACTCTTGTGACTCTTACTCATATTGGACTCACTTATATAGTGAATTAAATAGTGAAATTGAACTATTCTCCATATTTCTGGGGACCCTCTGGAACTCCTTCAAGGACCTCTGGGGGTCCCAGGACCCCTGGTTGAGAACCACTGATCTACGGCTCCTTTAACTTCCATGATTTCCTCCTCACTATGTTACAGTTGCTCTGCAGAGGCCCCGTTATCTCAGCTCAAGATGTACAGCTTCATGGGAGGGGGCCTGTTCTGTGCTATTGTTGGTAATATCCTGTTGGTGATCTCCACGGCGACCGACTACTGGATGCAGTACCGTCTCTCTGGAAACTACGCCCACCAGGGTCTGTGGAGGTACTGCATGTCCAACAAGTGCTACATGCAGACTGACAGCATTGGTAAGGGCATTCAGGACGTCTTTCAAAAACTACAATTTCAAAGTCCCTGTATATTTGAGCACCAGCTAATGAAAGAGGCATCTGGAACCATATGCTGCTCCATCTGGTGGGTCTCATATATCTGATGATGTCTACCCGTTTCCTTCCAGCTTACTGGAATGCCACCAGGGCCTTCATGATCCTTTCAGGGATGGCGTGCTTTGCAGGCATCATCGCTGGCATCATGTCGTTCGCTCACTTCTCCTCCTTTGAAAGGTTCAACCGCTCCTTTGCTGCAGGAATCATGTTTTTTGTCTCCAGTGAGTCTTCTGAATCAACACACACACACATGTACATACACATACACTTAACTTAATCATAACTGACGTGTACCTCCCTATCCCTTTTTAGCTTTCTTTGTCCTACTGGGTATGGCCATTTATACTGGAGTGACAGTCAACTTCCTGGGGAGGCGCTTCGGTGACTGGCGCTTCTCCTGGTCCTACATACTGGGCTGGGTGGCCATGCTCATGAACTTCTTTGCAGGTGAGAAAGGACAAAGGTCGGGGGGTCAATCTTTGTCGAGACATAAACCCCATTTATATTCAAAGTTGTCAGAGAGCTCAGAAGAAGCAATAAACACAGAAGTTACTAACAAATATTCAAAATAATAAGCTTCATTGAGATAATCTGTAGTCCCGTTGATGCAATATGAATGAAATCTCAAGTTGAATAGGGTAAAAAATGTAACTAATAGATGTCACCATGAAATTTCTCCAGTTGATTACTTACATTAAGGCAATTATTTTTTTGTATTACATGTTTTATGTTTAAATATGCAAATTAGGCATTGTCTTATTAAATGTGCTAATTTGCATATATTTCCAGAACAAGAATTTGTCAAAATCTTGTTTCATTTTGTTGACATATTAGAGTCAAAGGTTTTTACAGAGGGATTTTTGGATATTTATCACCCCATAAATCAGAAAATAGCCATAAAGAAAAACAGTTTTTGTCATGTCAGTATTACAATGTTCTATAAATCAGGGTATGAATGATATATGAACAAACCCCTCCCTAAACACCTTCAGAATATAGATAAGAATTAAACTGGAAAGTTTGGTGGATGTAAGTGCTACTGAAGTGGAGATTTCTGGCTTAGGCTATAAGAAAAAAAACAATTTTGAGAAAACGGCCTTTAAAGATTAGACATACATTTTGCAAGACACTACAAGGATAAACATGTTAACTAATAGATATCACCACGAAACTTCCCCAGTTGATTACTTACGTTAAGACAATATTTTTTGTATTAAACGTTTTCTGAAATGTTATGTTTAAATATGTAAATGAGACATTATCTGATGCTAACTTTGGGTGAATTTAGGAGAAATCTACAGATGTAAATAGACCAAGTAGTAAAATAAACACCTAAATGTGTATTTTGGATGTATATATATACAAAGCCAAATTGTTTAACCTATTGCATGTAATTCTGTTGTCATACATACTGTACTTCACCAAATGCATTGCCTTTGTCCGTTGCAGGTATTTTCTACATATGTGCCTACAGAATGTGTGAATGCAGGAGAGGAAACGGCCCACGCTAGAGGGAGACACACAGTTTGTTTCAAATAATAAAAAATAAAAGAGGACAATGCCATTTTGAACTGAGGACAAATAGCGTCGTTGACTGATCTACTGAAGAGATGACGTCGGATGCTGCTCCTGGAGGCCTTGACGGTCTGCTTGTGTTTTCTAAAAGTCTTGCAATATGGATTTTTTATTGAAATAGTCATGATGATAGCAAAGAGGAATGAACCACGTGTCTAATTACTGTAACAGGATATTGGTTTTTATATTTTAAAGAAAATCTGTAAATTGGTACATTCAATAAAGCTGGTCCTCAAACGTTAGTGTGATTTTTGCAGCTGTACTGAAAGTTCACCAGAAGGTGGCAGCACTAAACCAAAGTACTAGAGCGGAGCACTCACAGTAGATGTGAAGATGGATGTGGGCACTACGGGTTGAATCAGGATCAAATATCAGATTAAGATTGTATACTGTTGAGAAACATCCATCATTTATCTACATCATACTCCTCTAACTCTTTACATTGGAGAAAATTCAGCATCATAGACAACTGAAGTAGCGTTTCCCCTCAGGAAATGCTTTACAGTAGTGGGCGTAATATATTGTGGGAAGGTATGTAATGTTGAAATATTAGTCTACACAGCAGAGAACAATATATAAAAGGTATGCAGTACATATGTTTGTCTCAGGATTCCCCCTGAAGCTATTTTCTGCTTTGTTCTGACAAGGATCCCCCCCAAACTATATATGTTCTCTATTGAGTTGATGTTTATTGGAAATGGCTTTGCCTCTGGCAGCCAGCATGATCTTCCACAACATGTTTGTTGACATCTCCTGAGCACACTCGAGTGCAGGCAGCACATGGAAAAGTGATGTGTGCAAAACAGGCTATTAAGCACCTGAGGAGAAGATGGTGTTCCTGGACCGGGGGTGAACCAGGGTGGGGTCTCCAGCCACTGATTGTTCCCCTGCCTCTGTCTTTAATAACCACTTCCTCCTTTTTTCTTGGTACTCGTCCATTTCTCGCCATCAGCTGGGAGCAGAGGACCAGTAGCTGCCGGGGTAATGAATGCTTTGTCTACTTGGTGACGCAGAAACAATGAGAGAAATGTAAACAGTCCCTGGACAGATCCCTTGATCCAAGTTTCCATACTTGGTCCTTGTGGCTGCTGTGAAGAGATAAGCTCTGTGATATTGTGTGCTTTTCTACAGATTCTTTCATAAGCCCAGTATAAAGCTTTCACCGAGGCCTGGTCTTAATAGACCCGTGGGATGATTTGGCAAATGTTCACATTTTAGCAAATCGACTAAATGATTAGTAATATTTATTTACAGCAGAACTACAGCGGGAGATTTTATAACGCCGGGTGTTGTAAAAATTGTGAGGATGATGGTGGTCCTTTTATTCATCTGTCCCCTCACATATACATTAAGTAAATTGTGAGCAATTATCATAACATTGTTTGACAATACAATACAATAGTTTGTTTGAGTGCGTTTTTGTGGAGGATTATAGTAAACGATTGAAAAGCATTAATAGTTTCCAGGTCAAAGTCTTTAAATCAGCTCAGAAAACCACGTTGCAAAATGAGCTTCAAAAGTATTGGATAACATTTTAAGTGCCGTATTATTATTTTGCCTAAAACAAGGGAAGCAAATTGTCAGTAGCGTACTTTAATTGCAGTGTTTTACCTCAAAACATAACTGTATTTACACAACGATAACTTGGCATCATCTTCCTCTTTCTGCCGTACAGTATGTGTGTGGTATTAACTCTGCTGTATTGGGAAACAGTTTGCATTGAAAAGAAAATAATGATATCCCATGCCAACAGCAGGACATTTCTATTGCTCTAAGAAAAATATAGTTTTAAGACTGAATATAAGCTTTTAAAATTGCAACAAGAGAGAATCTTTCTTTTAAAACAACTACGTGTTACCAACAGAAACTAGTCAGACCACATGTGTACTTAAAGTTGAAGTGTAACATTAAATGGTCTCTGCATATACTATGAATGTCATTAAAAAGTTTCATAGGTGAGTGATTCGACGCAGGAATGCAGGGTTAAGGTTCATCCCTCTAAGGCGACTGCTCACCCTTCTATTAGTGTTGAACACGGTGTCGGTGATAACACCTGGTCGTTTTCACCGATGGAGCCTGGTGATATATGTGACAATTTGCTAAATATGTCAAATTTTACACTTAAAACAGGAGGGTGTCCTCTCCAGGTCAGAACACTGTCCCTCTCTGAGGCAGATGTTCACCCAGATGTTTATGTGGGACACAGAGTCACCGACATGCTAAACACTAGGTGTGTCACGATATACCAGTATTGACGATAACCGTGATATTTCTAAATTAAATATTGATATCATGTTTAAATAATCCAGTGCCCCTTAAATCATTCTATACTGTGTGTGCAATTATGGTTATGGACTCTCTCTCTCTCTCTCTCTCTCTCTCTCCACCTCCCTATAGTGGTATTTTGTGTTAAATTAATTTGCCAAAAAAGAGACAAAATGCAAAATAAACAAAGTTAAAGAGAAATTTGACTGATGACACTATTATTATTTTTATTCAAATGTTCAATAGATATCATGATAATATTTTTATTGTGAATTCTTTTGGCCACAAAATACCAAAACAAATTTAAGGAGGGGAAATTGTGGATACTGTATTTATTGAAGTACTGTGCTAAGAGTGGAGATTACATTATTTTTTTATAGTTTAATAATTAAATTAAATAATCAAAGAATTGTGTTATGATTTTTTAAAGAAATTTAGCTGAAAGGAAAACACACATACAGAAAGAATTTCTCTTTGACTCAAGAGTACACAAGCAATCGCTTGTCTGCGTCTGCGTATTATTTATAGTCACAGTCATTCATACCGTATAACTATGCAAAGTCCACATTTCCTTACATCACAAATTCACTGAAGCCAGAGTGCTGTGTATACATTTTCAATCCACAAAATAAAAAGTCCATGAATCTAGAAAACCAACTCTACAAACCTTCACAATCAGACACTAACTAGATAGTCCATCTTTTTATATGTTTTTGAGACTAAACTTGCAAACTTAAACATCCAACCATTCAGAGTTTTGATCATCAAAACGTCACCACAATACTTTTGGGTTTTGTTCTAGCCATTTCATGAAAAAAAAATTATATTCATAAATAATCAAAGTTTGAACAGAACGAAAGAAAATTACACTCACTTCTCACAAATCATGTCACACAAATATTTTTGAATCCGCTGACCTCAATGGCCAGAGGAAGAATACCAGTTCTCTGTGTAACTAAAGATCTTTGGCTTCTAGTTAAATCAAATTTAACATATGATTCAGAGCAGATACTGTATGTCCTTAATTCTAATTGTTTTAATTCTAATATTTATGATGGATTATACTCTTTGGCCTGGTCTCCCACTGACTGATGGTCAGAATTATTGCTCTCGGTGATGGAAGAGTATGCTGACACAGCAGGATCTTATAAAAACTGTCCTCATCCCACCCGGCCTCGTCCCATAGAGCAGCTTCCCCCTGAACACCCTGCAACAGTCCCTCCCATTGTGGCTCACTGATCCGATAATGTTCCTAAAAATCACACATCTTCTCAACTATCTAACCTACACACATGCAGACTATATGAGGCATTTTTTCCACGATCATATCGCCGTGTTTACATACGTCAATGATACAACACAAACAGGTGTTCACAACGAGACCAAGTGGTTTTTAGAAAGACTTTATTGTGCCGCACAAGTGAACACTAACGTGGTATTGCATTTAGTGCACACAATACAAGAGACAGAGAGATAATAAAACATTGCACAGGAAAACGAGGAATAAAAGTATATAATTTACACATCTTGTCATAAATAAAGTCTACACATCAGTGAATATGGAGTGGTTCATTTTACATAAAATACACAACTTCTGAGTGGATGTCTGCTGCAGCTCCTGGGGTTTTTTTTGGAGGAGAGGTTGTGTTGTTGGAGGAAACTGTTGCTGAACGTAAGATAAGTTTATATGGAATCAATTTGGATTTTGCAGAGAATCAGTAATACAATTATTGGTCCCATCTGAACTAAAAATATGTGGCACATGTTCATGAACATTTAGTTTAGAATGCTGTGAGTCTTTTTAACCATCTTCTAAATATTCAGTATTGTATATAGCAGTGGTTCCCAACCTATTTTCCTTGAAGCCCCCCCTACTTGTATCTAAGAAAAGCTGAGACCCCCATGTCATCACCCTAAAAAAGTACAAATCCTCTAACAATATCCTCAATTTGAATAAAGTGATTTAGGGTATTTTTGTTTTAATCAAATCAACTTTCTGTAATGAAGTTTCATCAACATGAATAAAGTGACGACATCTCGACACATTCGCCACGTGAATGCAGATATATAAAATATTTGCAAAGACTACTATAATAGTGTTAGAGCCGAAATAGATTTTTTGTTATTGTAGTTAAATAAATGTAATTTATGCTAGACCACCCCGTTAATACAGGTGTCTGTGTCAAGCGGGAGAGCAAATGCACTGAAAATGTTGTTTTTGAAAGGCCAACAAATATGGATTGAAACTGAATATTTTGTTAGATTTTGTGACTAAGTAGCAAAACATTTTTTTATTTTTTACATAGTTTTATATCCAAACTTGTGTATGAATTATCCAGTAAGTGTGTTATTATGATTTTAGTTATGAGGAAATCTAATCTTGACAACCTCAGAACAGACAAATCCTGTGTTCTTTGGCGCCCCCCTAAGAGGGGCCCGGACCCCAGGTTGGGATCCACTGAAATATAGCATTTAGGTCCAAGCTAACAATGAACCTGAATGACCTTTAATCCAACATACGGTAAGCAAAATAAATGGACACTGACAATAGATGTCTCTACTCAAGGGAAGGTCAGATTCCAATACTTCCTTCTGCATGAAAACAGTAATTTGTCTGCTTTTCTCAGCCGATTGAGACACACCAGTGTTTGTAACACTAGAACACAACTCAAGCATCACACATCGATGCTGCTCTTGAGGCGGGAAGTCACGAGATATGCTCTATAAATTAATATTAAAGGTTTCACAACTTCTGGTGAAAATAAATCGTCCTGAAATAAACTAATTTGTGCACACGACGTAAACCAATTTAGCACCTTGAGTTTTGTCCATTGATCTTTTTCTCTCTTGTAAAGGAGCTATAGCAACACGCCCACAGATGAAAATATAGAAAAGAGGAATCTCCTTCTTTCTGCTGACAGAAGATCGACATAAACACTCTTCAGGCCAAAGAGCTCAGTTTCACATTGTCCTTTGTGTCATTTATTGTTAACCTGTCATGTTGATGGGCAGCTCTTCACCTTCCCCTGCCCTCGCTCACTTCCGAATGAAAGCTTCACTACATCGCATGAGAAACGAGCAATAACTGCTTATATATCCACCACGTTGCACATTGCCTGTCCATCCAGACATTTCTCTTTGCTTTTATGCCTATATCTGCTCATCCATGCCTGAAGGAGATGACAGAGGGACCTTAAAGATCACAAGATAAGATGATATAGAAATGGAAAAGCCTTTTGAAGTTGCAGCTGAAGCACAGCGAGATGTAATTTAAGGTAAGTGGTAATAATAGACCGGGCTTTCCTCTTCAAGTGAGGCTGTGCTCCAAAGAGATCTGGAAATCCCTCAATCAGCCTGCAATCGGTTGAAATAAAGACATCAAAAAGCGGTGTAGCAAAGCAGGCACACGGCCGATAAGTTGGAATATGTTTCTAGCAGAAAACAATAAAAATAGAAATGAGAACATGAAGTCAAACAGCTCATCTGCAACCTGCTTGACTTTCTGTGTTAGTTAGAAGTGGCTTTACATGTTTATTACATATGAAATGCATCAAACTACAGACTGGACTTTAGCAGCAGTATCGCCCCCCTCGTCCTCCTCGCTGTGGTCAAACACTTACAACTACGAAGAAGCACAAGCAGAAAAGCGACTGAGTGTGTTATGAAAGTCACTACATACAGTACATCGTAAAACAAGTAGTAAAATAAAACTTCACAATATAACCGCGACAAAAAAATAACTTTCTCTCTTTCTTCTCTTCAGCTCAAATTGTAACAGTGTACACAGAACGGAGCAAATTAAGACTACTATACACTAGCTCTTTCTTTCGCAGTGGTCAAAACAACTCGGTTTCTTTAAGGCATTGCAATCTTTTTAATCAGGGTTTTATCTTTTAAATGGGATGGTGGGGTGAAGAATGGCAGCGTGGCTTTTATTTACATGTTCGTGGTGACTTTTATTCATCAAGTATGACTGAAAATTATTGATTTCACCTGTAGCCAAATGATACATGTTTAATCTCACCTACTGACTCACTATGAACATGTATAAGACGGGCTTAGTTTAGCATGATTCATTATTAAATTGCTTTAAAATGTCCGTGGGAATCGTTTTGATTTTGTCCTCTTTATACTCCACATCAAATCTTCTCCTGTTTCCAGTGTCAGATTCTACACTTTTACTGGAATGTGTGGGAAACTCTACCGCCTGCAACTCCATACAAGTGTCCTCTCTAAAACTGAGGGAATGAGCCCAACTGTGCCTCCGTATAGCTGACAGGTAAATGTCAGTAAGGTCGTCTATGATATATCATCATGTTACACAGTTCGGCTGGGTGTGTCTCTCTGAAAGGGTCTGATGTCTGATAATCTGGCTCTCGGATTTCCTCTTTTCCAAACGGTCCCCTCTGAAATTCGGTCTGTCTGGATTATAGATTTAGAGAAGACTAAAGGTTCGGGTTGACAAAGAAGCGCAAAGAAGAATAAAAAAGATCAGATTGAGCTTCTCCTTCTGTCAACTTTGACATGAACATGTTTCACCAGAGGTAACGTTGAGGATTGTGGGAAGTGTGGTCTTTGGATCAGTAGGTACCTGAGGTGCCTAATTTAAGGCGACGTAAAAAGAGCTTTAGCTTAGTTTATCTTTTTGGTGCCATAAACCTTGAGTTACAGGGAGAGTGGGGAGGGTTGCTCTCTTAAAAGGAGGAGAAGAGGGGTTGTATTGATCCCCAGAGTGAAGTAAGGTATAAAAAGAGAGGGTTCGGGGCTCTGGGGTTGATTTTGTGGCTGTCCCAGCCAGCTTGATGGGTGAGGGGATGTGCTGAAGTTCGGAGACTCTTCTCCTTTGGGGGTAAAAACCATCTATAGGTGGGATTAAAAACAAAGGTCTCTGTGGGGTTTTAACATCTGTCGTGTCTCTAAATGTGTCGGCGACGATGCTGGTGATGATGGTTGTGCATGTCCTCCATCGTGATCCTGCCCCACACTCCGATCACAAATGTTTCAATCTCACACTCGTTTTCCCCGCGGGCGATGCGGAAGTAGCCGTTCTCTCCCCAGTTCTTTCCCCAGGAGTTGGCAGCAATCTGGAAAGAAAAGTAAAGTCAAACTTAGTACAGATGAGGCAGATTTTAATCTGGGAATGCATATACAAAAAAACAGAACTGGCAACAATGTCAAACACTCACTTTAAAGTGTATTATTCATTACAAAAAGCACAATGTTTGAGCCAATTAAGGGGCTAATCTGGGCATCATGGGTTTGTTTTGCACACTGAAACAACTTACCCAATATTTTTTTGATGTCCCATCAAAGTTTCTCTCCTCTCCCCATCTGGTGCACAAAGCAGAGAGAGGATGGTTACTCAAAAATGCATTAGAACCATACAACAGGAAACAAAATATCCCTAAATACACATATCAGCTGTGTCAGAGTTGCTATTTTTAAAGTATGGATGCCGTCCAACATGTCAGATGTAAACACTTCTCAGGAATGTGTTCACCTAGAACACGCTTGGCGTTATTGATAAGAAAAGCAGGAAGAGGTACAAGTGGTGTTCAAGTGGGGGGATAAAAATCTTTCATCTCGTTAACAACATCCTGAAAACAGAGTATTTATGACTGGACACCGCCTGGTTGCACTCCGACATCATTCCAATCCAAAAGAACACGGAATCCCCCTTTTCCTCTCCGCTGTTTCTGGACATGAAACAGGAAGGACAGGGTAGGCTACGAGGAAGTGAACACCACCTCAATCCTCAGACAGCAACACTGACGACAAGAAAATGCACAAATATATATTGTGTGGATCTGAACTAAGAGGCCTATCTTTACCCTTATTCCTCGTAGCAGCTTTGTTCTCAGGAAACATTCCCATCATGCCTTGCACTTTGGTCTTAGCTTAGCCACTGCCAACTTTTAGACGCCCGCCGTTTCTGCTCGTCATGATCAAAACATTCTCCCAAAGCCAATTCCCATCCTGTTTTTGCACTCCAGGCCTTTCGTTTCCCAAGAGACTCCCGGTGTCCCCTCGCTTGTTATCTTTTATAAGGGAAAGGAATGCTGGGAAATGGAGCGGCTGGGCTCAGGCTCTGCCAACTCAGTAGCCTGCCACCACAACACTGGCAGATGGTGCCAACCTGCTTTCAGCGAGTGTCTTTTTTAGCCCCGACTGGAGTCAGACGTCACATTGACCAGGAGCAGGCACATTAAAAACAGCTGTGTACACAACAGATGCCAACTACAATCTGAAACAGACTGGAGAGATGTGATTCGTGTTTGTGGGTAAGGGCACATTCACACCTGTATGTATGTGTGTGTGTGTGTGATCCTACATGCATGCCTGCCTGCCTGCATATTTATCGGTATGGACAGAGCCAGACAGAATCGGACCACTGCTGATCTCTTATCAGGCCTCCAATCAGCTCACTCGCTCACGCGGGGACAATGATGGGCATACCGCTGTGCC
>CAKALG010043126.1:0-13719 GCA_916700815.1 Helicolenus hilgendorfi
CAAACTATGACGCTCTAAGTATGTAGTGTTAGTTTTGGACGTGTCAGGGACGGCGTGTCAATATATACTAATTACATGCATAAGAGAGGCGAAGTCCCTCCCCTTCCGGTGGACACAATAGGACCTTATTTCGGAAAAAAATACGAATGGTAATCAACGTCGAGAGATAAATATTTTTTGATCCCGTTTGAATTGCGCCATGAATCTCACATATGATGTTTGTCAATTTAAAATCTCATTTTGCAAGTCGTTGACTACCGTTAATTTTTTTCCTATGGTGGTCCACCAGAAAGGGAGAGACTTTGCCTCTCTATAGTGTCTTTTCAAAATAAACTTCCATCTTCACGGGAAGTTAGGTTTAGGTAGCAAAACTACGTAGGTAGGGTTAGGAAATGATCGTGACGTTAACTTGACTGACTAGTGAATGACTAATGAGTCACGTCACTAACGACTGACGTGACAAAATAAGTCAACGTTGACTTTCAGTTTCACACGGGACACGAACAGCGGTCTCCTGGGTGAAAACCATGTGTTTGTTTGACTCATCCGCCCAAAGTGGACTATCGCACTCGCTCTGAGCATCTAATAATGATGCAAGAGGGTTTACACAGGAGTTAATTGAAACCCCTGTGCATTCCATACAGGCGCTAAAGGGTGCGTCCGTGCGTTGTATCAGACGCCGAGGGGAAGCTGCGGTATTTGACGTGTTAGGAGTGAGACCGGGTCGCTAAACCACTGGGTCACTCAGCTTTTGGCACTGACCAAAAAAAAAAAGTCCAAGCAATTTTCAGCTGTGGGATGAGTTTTAGCCAATCTGAGCTGATTTGGGATGGTCTTACTGCAGAAATGACTCAAATCTGGACATGTGAAGTATTAGAGAACACTTAAACACTCTAAGGCTTAGGAAGTTGAACCTCAATATCTGCGTGGTACATTACTGTTTCATTAAACTCTACAAGAACACATGTTGTGATCTCACTGGGTTGTTGATTAGATGGACAGAAATGCTGTGTTGAATATACAGTATAATATATATGCATATGAGTGTTCATTCATTTTACTTGAGGTTTCCATACTAGGTTTGTGTGCACCAACATGCTATGACAACTAGCATGTATTAACCAGCATATTATACAATTTTGGAAGTTAGTGTACATTAACAACTGGATAAAAGTGTCAAAAGATTATGACTTGAGCTTTATGCTGCAATGCAACATACGATCCTCATCATTACGCAGCAGAATAAGCTAAATGTTTTCATCTTAAGGTAGATTCTTAATGATAAATACTTCATTTCACAGTGTAATACATGTGATTAATTGTCTTGTATTAAAATAGTTTGGCAGTATAGCTCTCCTTGGAGCGCCCTGACATTTTATTCTCATTTCAGTGTGACTACCCTCCCGTACAGCCAGCGATTCCAGTCCAACACATGAGGAGAATATTAAGTTGTTAGAGCAGCAAGTGCCGTATGATGGGATATATTCCTTTTCTGCAAACCCAGTGAATGGAAATAAGTGAAAGATAGAAAACATATCAATTTATCTCTGCAGAGTAGGTGTCACGATATACCGCTATTGACGATAACCTTGATATTTAAAGTTGAAATACTGACATCATGTTAATAATATACACTTATGATAATATTGAGTAAATAATCCAGCACCTCTACAGTTATGGTTACAGACTCTCTCTCCACCTCCCTACCCTCGTATTTTGAGTGTCATTCATTTGCCAAAAAAGAGACAAAACACACAATAAACAAAGTTAAAGATGATTTTTTTTTCATATTTTCTATAGATATCCTGATAATATCGTTATCATACATTCTGGCCATGATAATCATGTAGTTAAAATCTGATATAGTGACAGCCTACTTCAGACTAATGTGCATCAGCAGCTCCACAAAGGAGGAGGACTTGAGGAGATTGAAGCAGAGACCAAGAGACAAGAGAGAGCACGGCACGTTTCCAAGGAAACAAGCTGTGCTACGGACAAGCCCCTTTTTGATGGCGGCAATGTCAATATTCAGGAATCTAGCTCCAGCAGATGTCCACTTGATTATTCAGCTCCACGGAGAGCAAAATCCCCAAAGACATTCACATCTCAGATGTTGGAAAAGCAAGTTGACGCAAACAAAAACCATCTTGAAACAATAGTTGGGTAATAAAAACACAAATATTTATGACAGACAGCATCAAAGGAATAGTTTGACATTTTGGGTTTAATGCTTATTCATGTTCTTGCTGATAGTTTGATGAGAAGATTGATACCACTCATGACTAAACACTAAATATGAAGCTAAAGACAGAAGGCGGTTAGCTTAGCTTATTACACAGCTGTGTTGAATACTCGATTCTGATTGGTCAATCACAGCGTTCTGCGGTCTGTAATTTCTCTATAACAGACCGTTGCTGTGTCAAAATATTGATTTCTTCATTAAATAGCCGAGTAATAAGCGAGATAATGAAACAAACCCCTTCTTTCACAACAACGACCAGCTTCCTGTACATTAACCCTTACATATAACCCCCTGTAAAACTACAAATTGTTGTTTTTACACTTCTGCTCTTGTAATTAAACAAATGAGAACATGTCAGTTAGTGCGGGCTGTCACCGTTCGTAGCTATACTTACGAAAATTAATGCACTGTAATTCATATATATCCCACAAAATCAATTTGTATGTAATCCACATAATTGTGAACCAGGGAGTACGGAGAGCGACAAACGTTGTGTCGGGAGGAGGTCGGGGTGGATAGCTGGGTCAAAAAAAAAAACAGACTTTCACCCAGGAGACCGGTGTTCATATCTCGCCTGAAACCAGAAGTCAACGTTGATTTATTTGACACGTAACGTCTGCACTTAAGTTACGTCACTTCAGGAGTTATTTTAACCCTAACCACGATCTTTTCCTAAACCTAACCAAGTAGTTTCCTGTGAGTATGGAAGTTTATTTTGAAAAGACAGTATGCATGTAATGAGCTGAAATTGACATGTGTTGCTGGACATTCGAAGGAAAACGTACGAAAAATGAAGAATAACTTTTCGTAAGATATCATACGCATCGCTGTATGAGGATACGTTGATTAGTGAGCTTTAGAGGTGTTGGACAGAGCTAGGCTAGCTGTTTCCCCCTGTTCCCAGTCTTTATGCTAAGCTAAGCTAACCGGCTGCTGGCTCTAGCATTATATTTACGTACAGAGTGGTAGATATCATACGCATCGCTGTATGAGGATACGTTGATTAGTGAGCTTTAGAGGTGTTGGACAGAGCTAGGCTGGCTGTTTCCCCCTGTTCCCAGTCTTTATGCTAAGCTAAGCTAAGCTAACCAACTGCTGGCTCTAGCATTATATTTACCATACAGAGTGGTACCAATCTTTTCATCCATCTCTCAACAAGAAAGCGAATAAGCCAATTTCCATCCATTAACCAGTATAGATTAATGATTAATGACAAAAAAGAGCATGATGGCTTGAAACTGTAAAAAACAGTGTGCCGCATGTGTGGGTTGTAACGCTGTCAACAGATCCAGTGGTGCTGTCTGCAGCTCAGATGTGGCAGACACTATGAAGGTTTGACATGTGTGTGGTATTTATGACTCCTTTCAGGCGAGGCGGCCCACGTTGACTCACACTACGTATTATTTAAAACTCTGACAGAGGCTTTTTTCAAGTTTGTCCAACTTTTTTTTTTCTCCCTTTTTTCCCGCTTGTGTTCAACCGGGTGCCAAAATGTGGCTGCGTGCAGCGAGTGCTGGAATATATCACGTACGGTGGGAAAGCAGAGGGGCTCTCTGTGTGTGGCAGAGGCCTACACTTGGATTCATTTGTGTGACGTGAATTAATGTCTCACTGGAGTGTGGTTGACGCCCTTTGGTATCACCCACAAACTACGGCGCAGCCCAAGATGAGATCCCCGCTGCATTAGATCACCCACCTAGCTGTGCAGCAGGGTCGGTAGATGCAGAACCAAATTAAATGATCTTGTCACCTACATCTGTTTTTGTCTGCCTGATGAAATCCTCTCCAAGGGAGTACTTTAGTTACAACTTCGGCTCCCCTTGATTGGACTGGAAACGGTCTCATCCCTCACGATTAACCCGAGTTCAAAACGTGAAAAAGACCCAGAAGTATTCGACACTAATCATCACTATCCCTCTCATGCGGCCAAAAATATGCTATTTCTGGGAGCTCGCTATCTTTCCGTGTCACATACTGTACTCCGCTTGCTTTTTCATCCAGAGAAAAAAAATCATGTCTTTTATGTGAAGCCTGTCATTGCACCCCGGGAATAGAGACAAGGGAATGAAATGCTAAGTTTGTGTGTGTGTGTGTGTGTTTAAGCTCAAGGTGCGCTTTGATTCCAGCATGTGATTAATATATTCTATCGTTTTCCAGGCTTGCAGTGAGATTACAGCCACACTCCTTCCTCGAACACAAATATGGGTTCCATTCAGAAAGCCACTTTGGTCAAGTAGAACGCGTCTTATTTTAAAGCGGTGAGCGTTATTGCCCGTATCCCTCGGTGGCAAGCGAGGAATCAATCACGCTTTTATTTCCGTAATTCCAGGTTTAGTCCACTTAAAGAACAACTGTGTGTGAGCGCACCAGATAGCAATTGGCAAGCGTGACCGTAAAGCTAAGGTATTGATCTTCAGCTTTGTTTTCTTGGCTGTGGTATTTTCAAACCTGCTCAGTCTGAAGCCAAATTGTTTTTCTGTGCTTCTGCCTCTGCTCGGGACAACAACGCAGCATCTGCAATAGGTTGCCTTAATGGCAAATCCTCAGAGGGACTTGAAAGTGTAATGACGCTGAGTTTAAAAACAGGCTGAGCTGCAGAAACCTCCAATTAAACGTTATCTGGTATTCAGGGTAACAGAAGTCGAGTAGTAAAGAGCTTTATTTCTTCAGTATTTCTAACCTGATGATATGTATTAAAATGTTAAGTACCATTGCCTGCTTAAATATGCTACCTGTAGCATTTTAGCATCAATAAAACAAACACAGGAAAGGCTGGCAGCCTCTCCTTGGTGTTTTACTTTATGTGCCACCTGGTTGAACGTCGTAGGAAATCTGCTCGATGCTTTACAACATAAAACAGAAGGAGGATGCTGTTCTTCCAGCTCTAATGAAGCATTCAGATTCACTCGCAATGGCAGATGGAGCAAGAGAAAACGCTGATGGAATAATCATGTTTATCCTTTTAACTGAAGCAAAACAGAATCATTTAGACGCACGGGATTTATGAGGAGCTAATGCTGTCAAACACAAGTGCCAACAATATCCCAATTTGGCAATTATGTTTTAAAGACCGCACACGATAGGCGACACAGACAGTTTGTGCCTCTCATGTATCAGCGTACATTCGGGTCACGGAGGTCATCTGCATCTGGATGAAAAAATATTCCGTCCGCAGAACGATTTTTATTGCCGACCGGATTATGTTTTCTATTAACATAACGAGGACATGTTGTTGATTAACGTATCTGGCAAGTCGCAAATATGTTGATACTGAAGTCACACGCAGCACTTGTTTGAGGTAAGGGAAAGATCATGGTCTTGGCTTACTTCAGAAAACATCTGCAGTGACTTGAAATGTGCTTATTAACATTCAACCACAGCCACCATCGTTCCCTAACCTTAACAAAAGTGGTTTTGTTGCCTAAACTTAACCGCAGATGGGACTCTGGAAGCGAAGACAAAGGCCTGCGGTTTGTACGCCCACCATCCATCCTGACCTCCAGACAGTGTGGTAAATATATGTAGCATTTAATATTGAAAGTGACATGGTATTGTGATGATATTATCATATACTAGGCGTTTGAAAAGCGCAGGTGTAACTCATAACATTAACGAATGCTCTGTTCTGTTCACGTATCCCAGTAAGTCATGACAGTGTGAGAGTGAACCAGCATGAACAATATAGGATCGTGAAACTGAAGCAGCTACCGTAAATTCCGGACTATTAAGCGCACCTGAATATAAGCCGCACCAACTAAATTTAAAAAGAAAAAAAAAATTGTACATATATAAGCCGCACTTGTCTATAAGCCGCAGGGATCCACGTTGTAACATGAGATATTTACACAGAAAGGTGGTACAAATAAAGTTTTTTTTAATTTTTTTTAATTAACGAAATGCTTGTTTTCTGAACAATGCCTGTAACACGGCAGTTACACGACAGTAACACGGCAGAAAAATAACCAGCCTACTAGCCGTAGACCGTTAGCCTACCAGAAAAGCCACTGATCGCTATGTTCATCTTCCTCCTGCGCACTGAAATCATTGAAGTCGTCTTCTTCAGTGTCGGAGTTGAACAGCCTCAGAATGACTTCATCACACACTTTCTCAGTCTCTCTGTCGTTGTCGCTCTCAGTGTCACTTTCGTCTCGAGGTGAATTTGTGCTGTCCAAAACGAGCAGTGCTTTTTAGCCGGGCCGTTAGCCCGTAAAACTCTATAGATTAGCCGCATCATTGTATAAACCGCAGAGTTCAAAGCGTGGGAAAAAAGTAGCGGCTTATAGTCCGGAATTTACGGTAAATGGAATTCAGCCATTGTTAGTTTTATTATTTGTTGTATAATATAAATTATTTGTGTGATTGTTTGATGAAACAAAACTGTGAATACATTTTCCACATTGTGATATAAACCTACTCTGTCACCAACAGATGAACTGTCTGTTGTTATGGCAACCACTACTGGCACAGACCCAAAGCAGTTGCTGCTTAACTGACGTTAGTTGTGTTTCTTTCCACCTTTAATTTAATGCACATTTTCAAGTGTGGAAATGCAAAAGAATAAAAAAAAAAATCTTGAAATATTGCAAAAAAGTTTTTTTACGCTTGGCTTAGGTGGTTGAAAGGTGGAAAAGTTGTGTACCGATAAAAGAAAAATGCGACAAAGTGCAATAGAAAACTCCATCCATCCATCCATCCATCCATACATCCATTATCTGTAACCGCTTATCCTATTCAGGCTCGCAGCGGGGCTGGAACCGATCCCAGCTGACATTGGGTGAAGGCTATCTCCAGACTATCACTGGGCTGACACATAGAGACAGGCAGCCATTCACGCTCACATTCACACCTACGGGCAATTTAGAGTCATCAATTAACCTGCATGTCTTTGGACTGTGGGAGGAAACCGGAGAACGATGAATGATAAAACCCACGCTAACACGGGGAGAACATGCAAACTCCACACAGAAGGGCCTCAAGCCGGATTTGAACTCCGCTGTGAGGGGACAGCGCTAACCACTGCACCACCGTGAAGCCTGCAATGCAAACAGATTTAGCGAATAAATGACGTACATGAAGCATGTGACTTCAACGTCCACTGAGCTTCTGCAGAAATGTCATGTTTCCATATAGCTTTCTACATTGTTTTTCACCGTCTGAGGTTCGACTGGTGCTCTCGATCTTGCTGCGCCCTCTTCTGCAATGTATAATGGTTTACCAACTGGAAAATTGGAGCCACCTACTGCTTATCTTGATGAACCAATCCTATTAAATCACATAATGGTAGCGGATAGAAACAAACATTCATTCAAAGTTTATTTCCGTTTTTGTTCTTTCAGTTTTTCCTCATAATTTGCAGATACATTTGGATGGAAACCTGGCTATTGTTACACCCAGCATTTAATCAGATCTGTGACTACGCAAACACAGGCACTTTATGTACTCCCCTCTTGATATAATAGCTGTTTTGTGACTGCAAATTTGTGATTTAGTAGAGTTTAGTGTTTCTATGATGAGTTTACTGCTGACCAAGGTAGCTTTTAAAATGCTACTAGCTTTCTGGAGCTAATGTGTTGCTAATAAAACATTATAAGTAACTGTGGAATTACGGTTGGACTAACTGTTGTGTATTTTACTCTTTTTACTTTTACTCTTATGGACTTGATGTTTTTATTTACTAGATTAAACATTGTAGCCTACACCCTAAAGCAAGCTAATCTTGTGAATCTAGTTTCCTTATAGCATACTAATCAATTTCTAAAATATCTTTGGTCTAACGCTTGTTGAAACTCATCTGTTTCTGATTTGTAATCACTATTATTGTCTGTGTTGTTCAATACTGTTTTCACAGCTTAACAATAACCCTCAGTAAAAAAAAACCATCAAAGGCAATCCTCTGCTTTCAACCTTTATTGGAAATGTGTTTACTTCGCTGCATGGTTGAGTGCAGAAGAACATCAATAGCAGAAAAATAATGTATCATATTATGTGCCATGTTGATTTCAACCACATCCTCCAGCCGTAGATCTGCCATTAAATGTTTCCACCTGCTCTGCCTTCAGCCGTCCACGTAGAGTTGACATAAATCAATATAGCTGCCGTGTGAATAAGAACCACGGCATTTTTAACAAACACAAGAAAAAGATAAAGAAAGTCTTTTACAACTAGCAAACAAGCTATGAACTATTTATGTACAAAACAATAGTAATGAACCTTTTAATACAGTAAAAGCTTAATTTTTGGGTGATCATGCATGACAGCAATCACTTCACATTTAGCTACAAAGCAATGACCTTGAAACAAGGTGGGGCTGTGTATTCTGAGCTCTGGACAATTTGTCTCTCCAATTTCTCCGCAATTCCTGCAGTCCATCACTGTCATAAGCTCATTATTGATCAGAGACTGATGCGTCTCATGTTCACCGTTAGTTGTCTCCTACTGTATCCTCATCACTCTTATGTGAGCTTTGCACAGTGATATGTGCAGAATCAGAACTGTAAAACAAAACAGGATCTTCAAGTATGATTTCCAGTAACAATAACAACATCAGCACTATGATACTGAGCGCACTCTGAAGTTTAAATATCTCTATTTATGGGTATTTGTGAGAAGGCACGGATAAATGATTTTTCATTTACAGTTTTTCTGGATTGCTAAGACACGCTTAATGAAATTGGGATCCGCTTGATCTCCATCAACACCTTCTGATCACAGCAGACGTCTTCTCTAGCAAAGGTGTTGCCACTTTTTCATTGGTTTCACACATTTTTTACACCCTTTTCCTACAAACAGTCAACACAGATCAAGACTCTAGATTAACTGTGTTAAACTAAAGGAAAACATCTATTCACAGCTGATTTAAATGACTTGCATAATTATGAATCTATAATGTACTTGTGTGAAAATCAGTCCTTATCCATGTATAAAAGATGTCACCTCTGTGTTCTGAGTATTTCTGAGTTCAGATAACATTTTCTATTGGTTCTTTGGTGAAGAAAGATATATGCAATACAAAAGCTGTACCATCATGAACGTCCAAATTTGTCTAGTCTAGGTGCTCACTGTAGGTCTTACATGTCAGACATGTCATGACAGTTCACGTTCAAGGAAAGACCTGCACAAAGAAAACTTAAGGGACTCTTTTTTTCAACAGTATTTCACCAGGGCATCACAAAAAAAGTGTTAAAAGTTATCTCCTTTGGAGAAAATAATACAATTCATGCCCTGATATGCTTGCTTTCCTTTTTTGGCACATACTGTAAATTATCAACAAACATCATACAATGGTTCGTATGATTTCTTAGATAAAGTTATTTCTAATTTTTCATGCATTTTCCTATGAATCTCCAGCAACACGTGACCCACTTGTCAATTTCCACTCCGATCTTTTCAAGATAAACTTCACAGAAAACAACTTGGTTAGGTTTAGGCAACAAAACTACTTAGTTAGGTTTAGGAGTTGATCGTGGTTTGGGTTAAAATAACAAATGGGACAAGCATATAGCACAAATTACCGTAAGGTTGAATCGGTTCATGATAGCTGTATATTGTTGTCCATTGTGTAATGATTGATTGAAAAAAATATGTGACTATAATTTGACCACAAGTTCTGTTGTTTGATGGAAATATTTGCTTTTGTTGCATGTTCAGATTGGAAAGTCAATCAAACAACTACAAAGATTCACAAAATGACTACAATGAGACACAAAATGACTACAAATAGGCGCAAAACAACCACAGAGAGGCACAATATGACCACAAAGAGATGCGAAACGAGCCACAAAATGACAAAAAAGAGGCGCAAAATGACCAATGGGATGCAAAAAGAGATACAAAATGACTACAAAGAGACACAAAACAACCACAAATAGACGCAAATCCACCACAAAGGGACACAAAACAACCATAACGAGATGCAAAAGGTCTACAAAGAGACACAAAATGACTACAGAAAGATGCAAAATGACCACAAACAGACAAAGCGTTGTTTGTATTCGTCTTGTATTTCTTTCAGTCTGGGTTCCTTGCTCCTGTAGGAGGGTTGGGGGACCTTTTACATCTCTGTGTCCCGGGGCCTTTTGTCTTATAATATGTCCATGACTGTAGTCTCTTTGGAGTTAAAAATATCAGCTATATTATTTCATATTAGAATGTTGAAAGTTGTTTATTTGGTATTCATTTATTACACTGATTAAACAATGTAACTATTAATAATGTATAGTTTATTATTGCCAAGAATCAGAGCTTCTTCTAAACGTCTCAACCCGCCCCTGTCTGTGTAGTTTAATATTTAAAGTGGAAGTTGTGGCGGTAATGGTACCCAGCTCCCTCAATAAGATGGATATACTGTAAGCTTTCCAACAAAACCTTCTAAACGCAGCCTGGAGCGCTTCACTGTGCAAACAGAAGCAGGAAATTACTCCAAATTGTACCCAGAATGTGAGCATGTGAACAAAACGCCCCGTACGAGTGTCTCAAATCATCCTGCAAATGTCTGAGGACTGCTATGTGGCATGAAAGGAACATCCATCTCATTTAAATAAGTCAACAACTCCAGAGTATTTAGATTTCGGGCTCAGCAGACACGGGGAGCCTCCACAGGAGACGCCCCCCGGCATGTTAGCTTGCTGCTGATTGACTCAGCGGGCTCTCATTATCGCCAGCAGAATGAGCTGTAAATGTTCCCACAGCCTCTCCTGTTTGTTTCAGGTTACTCCGTGGTTGGGGAATGTCACTTCAACAACGGGTTTGTTTTTCTGTCAAACTGAGAGGAGCAGTTAGCACATCATTTATAGTATGACATGCTTTATTTAGTATTGCCACTAAAATAATCCCAAAAGCTCTTTATTGGTACAGCGAGTGGAGCTGTGGCTCTACAGTATATACTCTCTCTGAATCCTTTTACCTACACCTCACAGGATGTAAGAGTGCACTCTGATTTTTATTATGTTTGTCTTCAGGCCACAATCTAAGAGTGAGATACCATAACTCTCAATAATGTCAGGAGCAGTGAGCGACCGATGAGCTAAAGAGTTTTGAAGCCAGAAAGAAAAGCCATAAATGGTTTCACGCATCAAAGAGCTCAGAGAAATGTCCTTCTCTCAGAATCAATGCGAGCTCCCGTCTCTTACCTAACAGGTATGAGCCGAGCGCAGGTGCTATTCTGAGAATACAACCTCTCCCTCTCTGCTGAGGATTATCTGCTTATCCAGTTTCACATATTTATGTGACATTATGTAGTCTGCGGTGATGAAGAAATAAGCAGCTCTCAGTTTCACACGTTTGTGTTTGACCAATTTAAGAGGTTAATTGCTCACAGTAGCATTGATGGATTGAACAAAAGCTACAGAGAATTTTAATTTGTTCACATGATACATGAATCCGTACAAATTGCAGGCTTTTCTTGGACCGAAGACAAGCACTTAATTTAGCATTGCACATTACATTAGGGGAATGGTAAGGAATATGAATGTTGTAAATTAATAGTACATTAAATATCTCTCCCCTCTAATAGACAGGATGTAAATTCTGCATTGCAGCGACAGTAAATCCATCTAAAGTTTAAACCCTCTGGGGTCACAGGTGAGCCCGACTGACTTTCAGAGGCCGTAGCAAGTTCAGTTTTAGAGCTAGAGTGAAGGTACAGACATCATATGAAACTAGAAAACCGAAGGAATCAATTAGTACCAGCCATGCTGGCAGTCATGGTAACTTGTCGGGAAGGAGGATAAATAACGCTCCAAAGTTGGTCTAAATTTTGACATGGTCATTTTCAAAGGGGTCCCCCCTCTTTGAAAATGACCATGTCAAGATATGTGAGTGAAAATGTGTTCTATGGGTACCTAAAAATGGTTTGAATATTTCTGGATACCGGGATCCCTAAACAGTCTTAGAATTACATAAATTCACAACACTCTGGTGGATCCAATGAGCCCAACTGTATTAATGTGTGATGATGTTAGTCCCCATAGTAGCCATTTAATTGTAGTGAGACCATTTTTTGAAATTTGACCTCACTGTATAAAATGACCTTTGGTGACCTCTAGGATAATCAAAGCCTCATGAAACTTTACAACCACAAACTACAGACCTAGAGCATTCAGAGGATAGGTGGCTTTCCTAGGTAGATTAACAATAAGGGGGTTTCTGAGCAGTTCTGTGCTCATCATCCAATCACCGAAAAATGCAATTCTCACAGAAATCTCCAAATGTCAAAAGTTTTTGAAACCAAATCACAGCATGGCTTTTTCTATGGTGTTCCTTGAGGTCTTGGTGTCTTAATGTGGTATTTTGAAAGGATTATTGGTAATTTTGATCAATTCTTGAGTGGTAAAAAATTGTTAAATTTAGCCCCAAATCTGTGAAACAAATGGTATCAACCCAAAAAATTGCTGTAACAACTTATGAGACATAATAGAGCATGGGAATGACCATCATATATTTATATCACAATGTTCTAAGCCCTTATACACTTTTACAATTTATTTTAAATAATAATGAATGAATTAATTTGTGTTTATTTCTGACGTATGACTAGAAAAACTTGACACACAGTGCTGAGCTGCATCTCAAATTAATCTTCAGCTTCCCAGCTTTCAGATGATGTACACTACTTCTATGTGACATCTACTGCTGACTTGCTATCTCCCCCTAAAGACCCCCTGTACCCTCCTCTAAAAAGGACAAAAATGGGTCTATTGTGGGTCTCTAATATATTTCCCATATCTATATTCTGTTCATTTCCGTTTCTGATCATTTTGATAACTGTATTTCATCTGACAGTTTCTTTGAGAAATGTAAAGTGTCATAAAGTTCAGGCAGTTCAGATTTCTTAAAGCACTGTCAGAAGCGTGTGTTTTTTAAAAGGTATGAAAAATACAAACAAGAAAAAGACGTAATTTCGACCCCTTGCAGTGCAGTTGGAGCTTCCGGCAGTTTACATTATTAACGTACCATATAGCCGAGCTTGCTTCTTGAATGACAATGTTTTCCTCATTTGCTTCAGAAGCCCTTATCAAAAGTGATAGACCTGGCAAGATCAAAGTGCAGCCTAGTAGTTTCCCCTCCGGCACTTTCTGACTGGGAGAGCGAGCTTTTAAAGGACTTGTGACAAGCACATTGCCTTTGAAGCGGATTAGTATTGTTACCGTCTCATGTTGCACTATACTGTCCCTAGAAGTCAGTGGTTTAAACTATCTGGCCGTCTGAACCCCACACAAATTTCCCAGTTGTGAAATATTTGTTCTCACCGTTTCAAAGTGGCCCCTTGAGCCCTATAGTGCTGCACTATAATCATAATGAACAGGACCTCTATAGGGCACAAAAAGCTGCTGCTGATAAAACTTATTAAGCTTCTTTTTCATGTCCCCGAGGAAAGATTGATTGCACTGAAAGCCTTTTAATATAAATATATTATCTCCCAACAGCGATATGAAATCTCACTCTGGAAAATGCTGCTCCAACACTTTATCAATGGAAAC
>CAKALG010043127.1:0-10143 GCA_916700815.1 Helicolenus hilgendorfi
TCAGAGTGAGCCCCACTCCCTGCAGCGGGCCTACCGCAGGCCTGACAGATACTGATACGGCACCTCAAAGCACTCAGCGCTCCACTAAATTAGCTCACATCTCAATTCCACCTATTTCCCCTGTGCAGCTTGTGTTCTTTGTGTGTGTGTGTGTGTGGATTCCTGCTGCAAGTGTACAGTGTGAGCGGTTTGAAGCACAGACTGCCAGCTGTGGTGTTAAAACCAGCCCACAGCAGAGGAGGATTGTGTAGAGCTGTGGGGGGGTGGAGCAGATTATGGATAGGATCTCAGCCCAGAGAGTTGTTAACAAAACACATGCGAACACACACACACACACGCACACACACAGTGTATGGGAAGAGATTAGTGCCCACAGGGACTGAAGTTGGAGCAGCATACATACATTAGAATTTCTCAAGTTTATACCGAATCTTTCTGAATTTTAAAACATTTTCTTTTTAAATAAATTAATTTAGAATAATAACATGTGACAATTCAAGATGTAATTAATCCAGCACAGAAGGGAGTGCACTTTTAAACCTTGTTTCTTTTGTGCATTATTCAGTTGCCATCTTTCAGTCAGAAAATGAAAAAAAACAGCTACTGTTTGGACACAAAGATGCAGTATATGGTCGACCGGTTTAATGAGTTAGGCCGTTTCTACATCCGCTCTTTCTCTCTCGTTTTATGAGGTAGACAGAGAAATACAGACAGACTGATTTTTACTCTAGGCTATCTCAGAAATAAGAGCTGTTTCCATGGTAACAATCAACAACAACTGCTGCCAAGTGGGAAAAAAAACTGGATCAAAATGTGTGGCTTGCTGACAATGCAGTGGAGACAGTTTACTGCAAGCATCTGGGCTGTCTACCAACCCACAAACTGTGAAATAAGACAACCCAGTCAGTGTTTCTGTGGGCTGCCTAGATCAGAAAACATGTGATTCAACAAGCCATTCAGATGTGGCTCCCCTTCCTTTGTCACATGCAGGTTTATTAGAATATATCCCCCACAGCTTGAGAACTGTCTTTGCAAAGGTGCACCATGTTCTAGTAGAAACCCAAAATACAAGTATGAACCTGGAAATGAGCATAATGGGTGCCCTTCTAATCTCTACTTTTGATATCAACACCAAATAGATGACATGAGAGGGTTGCTCATGCCAATGAGCACACTCGGACTAAACACACAGCGCCGCACTTTATGCAGATTTTTTTTGCCTCCACGTAATCACGAGCCAGGAGAGGTGACGTAGTATAGATCGATAAAGTCTGCATAGGGAGGAGGTGGACGGGGGGGTCTAAAAACACCGGGCTTTCATCCAGGAGGCTGCTGTTTGTGTACTGTGTGAAACCAGATGTTGACTTATTTTTCATGTAATGGTTAGTTTAACCCAAACCACGGTCTTTTTCTAAACTTAACCAAAACACCACAGGGGCTTGTGAAGGTGCACTTATCGCCCATGTTGCACTGTGTGTTCTGACTCCTTTCTATCAGAACAAGCATTAACTTTTTCAGCAGTAGTTCCAGTAGTTCTTCTATTGGATCAGACAACACGGGCCAGCCTTCGCTCCCCACATGCACCACTGAGACTCGGGTTTGACCCTGTCAGCTGGTTCACCTGTTTTCCGTCCTTGGACCACTTTTGGTAGGTTCTGACGGGGAACATCTCACAAGAGCTGCAGTTCTGGAGATGCTCTGACCCAGTCGTCCAGCCAGAACTATTTGGCCCTCGTCAAAGTCGCTCACATCCTTACGCTTGCCCATTTTTTCTGCTTCCAACACACCAACTTCAAGGACAAAATGTTCATTTGCTGTCTAATATATCGCACCCACTGCTAGGTGCCATTGTAACGAGATAATCAATGTAGTATATGTATATACTGTGTGTGTGTGTGTGTGTGTGTGTGTGTATATATATATATATTAACCTGAAATAATAAAAGGGAGGGGGACAAATTTAGGATTTTGAAAAGTCAGGAGGGACATGTTGCCCCATCCCCAGTGGAAAAGACAGTCAGCCCTCATTAACCCTGCCATATTGAATGATAGAAAGACATTTCTAGTAGGGATGTCAATAAACACGTAGCACAAACACACACACTGTTTGTTGGTCATTCGCTAAAGTTATGCCGGGCAGACCCAGAGCTGCCAACCTGCTAAACTAAACTAAATGTGCGGTGGAGACTTTTACTGGGAAAGTGGTTCTAGTCTGCGACACTACACGCAGCATCGTAGCTGCTAAGTTAACGCTCCTGGATGGTGAACTGGGGATCCATCAACAAATATCTGTTGTGCTCCCACAGCTGGTACACCGCTGCATGCGAGGCACAAATCTTGTCGGTTAACGGTTAATAATCGGTTAACAAGGGTCGGTTATCGGTTAAGTTTTAAAATTAGCATCCCTAATTTCGAGTAAACAATCCCAGTGTATTTTACCAGCACAGCATCAAATAGTGGATTAGCTGGTAAAGAAAGTAGAACATCTACTGTAGCAGCTAAAGAGCTAAATATCTTTTCTCAGGAGTTGGTGGACTTACTGACATCAGGTGGACAAAAACATTGAAACGCTTGAAGCGGTTCCTCAATAATTCCTTTTTTTTCAATTGAAAATACTTTCCTGAAGTAGTTGGAAAGTACTAGTACTAAAATAAAAAAAAAAAAATTACCTTGTTTGTTCAGCCCGTGATTTTAGGATTACATGTTGGATTTATTTCTTGACAAACAACAGTTAATGCATCTACCTACTACATCAGTGTGGCAGTTCTGGCTCTATCGTGGGTTGCTAAATGTAGTCGGTGCTCTGGTTTTGGATCTCTGTACGGTACCAATCTTGGCGACTTGGTGACGTCAAGACTTTGGGACACAGTCACTGCACCTGGATTTTTTCCCACCAAAAAATAGTTCCGACTTGTAACTCCCCTTAGAACCACAAATTGGCATTTCTACTTTTTCTATTCATGTGTAGCTTAAACATGAAGTCTCCATTATATAACCTAATTAAGGCAGGTTTAGAGTGTGTTAGGCTTATATTTCCACTTTGGAGCCAGGCTGTTTCCCCTGCTTTCCAGTCTCTACAAATTAATCTTCTCTCGTGGTCGGAGAGAAAGCAAATGCACGTATTTCCCAAAATGTCAAACCATTCGCTTAAATACAACAATAATAATTTTGACTTTACTACAAATTACATTTTTTTTAGTTTATTCTAGTTTTTTTTATCTGTTTCCTTCAACAGCTCAAAATGAGCATGACAAATTCAAACTCAAGTCAGCTCAAGGAGCGTCCCTTATGGTGCTAATCTCATTTCATACCACACACACACACACACACACACACACACACACACACACACACACGCACACAAGCTTTAACTCTGCATGCGGTGCATAACTGGCTTCACAGCCTTATTCTGCATGTCTTCGGTAGAGATACAACATGCAAATGTCGGTGCCCCTGGAGGAAAAGGAAAGGGAAGTTCATTACTCTAATCTAATATTCCTCTGGCTGGATTTTGCGTCGGGGCTCTGCGTTATTGTTCTTCCACAGATGGATGAGCTTTATTTCAGTGTTTTTTTTCCCCCCTTATTTACTGTAATCAAGCGGCACTCAGTTGGATGGCTCGTGATAGAGAGTTGTCAGCTCCGTCGAAGCCCCACGCCCTCTCAGGGTGTTATCAAGTGGCCGGTCTCATTAGATATGTGACACATCACATCACACCGATAACCTACCAGATAGAGCTTCAGGTTTTTTTTTTTTTTTAATGTTTACAGGCAGGTTATCTACTTGCAAAGAGAAGGAAAAAGTTGAACCGAATCATCAATGTTTTATCATTTCAGATTTATGAATTTTTCAGCAGCCGGGGAGCTCTTCAAATGCGAGCCAAGTCAACTTCGGAGAGGCTTGCTGAGAGCTCGGCTGTGTTTGTAGGCTGCTTGACATGCACTCACTAGTCTCCTTCACGTGCGTCAAACTCTCCTCCTCCTTTGTTTTGTTTTTTTGTACTAACGGTGTTCACTTTCTGCGGCTTTCGCCAGTTTCTAAACCTCATTCAACATTCCTCGCCATTTCGCTGTAACTGCACCACTTGCCTCGAACTCTCTTCTTCAGTTATTTATTTGGTGACTTCTGTTAGCGTCTCTGCTCCTGCATTTCTTAGTCTGTTGCTCTTTGCGTTTCGCTTTTGATGGGAAAATGTCGACTGAATTTGCAACATCTCTGCCTCAGCTGTAGTCGAGGTGAAGTGCCATCAGTGGTTGCTGTTGACATATGGTTTTTGTTACCTTGAATCTTTGAGGTTTTTTTTATGTGCGTTTGTTTTCCATTTCCAGTCATGCCTCGGTCCTTTATCTTCAGTTCCAGCCCAGCCCCTCCTGCTCTGCAGTCCAGTCTCTCTGCTTTTTTTACTCTCCACTGCAAACCCGCCTTGAGCAGCCGAAAGCAGGCTAGCTCCTCAGGGACAGTCTGCTGTGTGCTGGATGGATGACTGGCTGGCTGGCTCCATGTGTGGATGTACAGATGACTGGAGGGCTGGAAGTAAAGATGACTGCCTTCTTGCAGGATCAGAAAGAAAAGAAAAGAAAGCTTCTAAAGAGCTAGGGAAATTAAGAAGGAACTGGCATATTGTTTGTTCATATATGTTTTCTCGTTGAGTTGCCAAGTAACCGTGCATGAATGTGACCACTGCCCCGAATGAGCCACCATAGCTGATTTGTGAGGATATTAGTGGGAGATGTTTTTTTCGGTTTTGAAATAATTGTAATTTACGGAGACGAATGAAAGGATTAATACAAAAAAGAGAGCGGGGAAGATATAAAACAAAGGTCCTCTCGTGCTTTATTGTTTTTGAACAACTTTGAGCAAATATGATGAAAAGTTATTTTTATAAACCTGTCACTATATCCTGACAATAGAAAATATCATGTTCCTCTGTCCTCCTGTAAAACAGCCGAGGAATCTTTACAGCAGCTGTCAATCACTGCTCGTGAAGCTTGTGAATTCCGATCAAACGGTCAAATTATGATGCGCTGATCAAATATGAATCAATGTTATGTTACTGTAATGACTATTTCTCTTCTCAAATGTTTTCAGAAACATCTTGTAGTGTAGTATTTAGCTGTAAAATGAGAAAGTTTGCGCTGGCTGGTGGGCGGTTCTTGGTTTCTGGCTCAGGGTTCCTCTGACTGTTTCTTTGATTTTACTTGTTGTCTCGAACCCGGGCCACTGCTGTAATGACTCGGCCTCGAGCTACCAGGGTGCCCCTGTAGCTCTGTTTAGAAGTTGATTTTAAAGGTTCTCTGTTCAATATTCAAAACATTAATATTGAAGCAAACAACTATTTGCTATGTAAAGATATAAAGGAGTAATGTCTACCTGAGCAGACCTGTCACCAGTCAAAATTTGTTGACATTGGATATTTCGAAACCTCAACCAAGTAGTCTTGTTGCCTAATCCTAACCAATGTTTTCACAACGTTAACCACGTGGCATTTTGTGTTTCTGCAAGCGTGATACGACGCTGATATGAAAACAATTCATGAAATGTATTTTTGGTTCAGAAACGTTACCATTCAACGTATCCGTGATTTGCAGAAAAGTCCAATGGCAATATTTTTTTTCTGGCAATTGGGTTGACCTGAACAGAGACTGAAGTCACTTTCCCTCTGTATGTGTGTGTGCTGTAATCCAAGTTTCTCTGTGTTTTGTTGACATAGCCGGGCCGGCAATGCGTGCATTTTAGTGCCATGTGAGCATGCCCCTCTGTCTAGCTCATGGCCGTCGTTCTGCACTGGTCTCATACGGCGGTTATAACTGATAACGCCGTCTTGGCTGACGGCATCACCGCAAAAGCGTAGCGCCCACCCTCTGGTTCCCTTGACGGAGCTAACAGTGTTACAGTAAGCACTGTTGCCGTTGTTTGCATTGTTAGTGCTGTCAGCACCGTTATCTGTTTTTCACGTCTAGCACCTTTTTTAAAGTTTTACTATTACTCCTGATTAAAAATCCCACCTGCTCGGTAGGTGGGTGGGTCGATGAATCTGTCAGCAGAGGAATCAGAGCTGGAGGGGTTGTGATGGTCAGTGAAAAGAAGCTTTTATCTTGTCTTGTTAACAGTCCATCATTGTAGGTTTAATAAATTGGCCGTAACTGATGCCAGAAAACTTTGATGTGTTGTTCTTCTCTTGTATCTTTAATGTTGTTTCTTGCTGTTACCCAGCAGCCTCTGAGCAGCTGCCAGTGATGCTGAATGTGTTGCTGCAGGGACTGTAACAATGTGACTACTGTCCAACAGAGACAGCCTCTTTGATCTGACGCCCGAGTATAGACAGATTGTGTTTGTGTATCGCGCTTTACGTGCTTATACCGTTCACTTTATCCAGATTTAGGTTAGTCTGTATACTAAACATGTACTGATTCAGAAGTTGTTAAAAGCTTTTTTTCATGAGTTCCAAACTTAAATGGTATGAAAAAGATGATTTCAGGATTCAGAAACTGAGCACCACCCGCAGGATTTGCTGCTTTTCTCTGTTTTTATATAATTGCAAATGAAATATCTTTGGGTTTTGGACTGTTGGTCGGACAAAACAAGATATTTGAGGACGTAAGCTTGGGCTCTGGGAAACTACGGAGGATAAATCAACAATTAAAAAATAACCATTAGTCACAGCCCTAATCTCAAGTGCTTTTAGTCCCTGCTTAAGGGCTGTATAGTAGGGATGTGACAGTGAGGACATTTTCTCACGGGTTAATAAACTCATGTCAAAATGGTTGCAACCGATTACACCGGACATTGTACAACAAAAGATGACGGTCAATATATGTCCCGCACTTACTTTGATCTTTACCGCCCGGTGGCTGTGTGTTTAGCCTCTCTGGTCCAGCTTTCGCTATGAGCGCTTCGTCCTCATCGCAGCGATTACATCATCAACGTCATGGTTCCCTTACAGCATTCGGTTTAAATCTGAAATATGGCCAAATGGGGCACTTTTGCTTTACGCTTTGCATCGTCTTGTCGGTCAACTCTCTCTCGCCCCGTGTGTGAAATCTGACTCCTGCTACTCTGAGCTCCTCTGTGACACTCTGTACGGAGCAGATGCATTCACTGTCAGTTTGTAGCATCCGTCGTCCGGCTTTGTATTGATAACACTAAATGGGTTTTATTTCTGTAAAAACGTCGGTGGGGGCGGTGGGTACGTAATGTAATTGGTGTGTGCCCGACCGCCGTGTAACACCGGTAACACTGGTAACACCGGTAACACTGGTAACACCGACTACCGAGGCAAGCCTACTCCAAAAACAGAGCTTACTTTAAGACGTTCTCTTGCTTGACCACTTCCTCTGTGCTGCACTTGAGGATGGCTGGCAATGAAACTCCATTCACATCATTGCATAGTACCATGTCATGTAAAGAAGCACTGTAGCACACATCCTCATATACAGACAGAAGTAGTAGTAGTAGTAAAGATGTGTCAATCTTTTCAAAATGATCCTGATGTCCTATCACTCGTATTTTCTTCATTGAAAGACGAGGAAAGAACTGAACTGAAGGCTCTTCTCCCGAGCGAGAGAGTTAGACAGATAGTTTATCAAATCACCTACCAAGTATTTTTTTGAAAGTGCCGTCCCTTTTCCAAACGGATTACAATCACATGTCTTCTCACATGGTTCTTTGTTCAAACTGCCGTGTCTGGTTATTGGTCAGTGGCTATAAGCTTCTCACTATGACGCTCTAGGTACCCCTCTAGTGTCAGTTTTGGACGTGTCAGGGACGGCGTGTCAATATACGCTCGTTACAGGCATAGTGTCTTTTCAAAATAAACTCCTGTCTTCACAGGAAGTTAGGTTTACGCAACAAAACCACTTAGTTAGGGTTAGGACAAGATTCACTGACTAGCGACTCTCTTGACTACCGACTCATGTGACTAATGATACTACTGAGTCACGCGAGTGCCTAACAACTCACGTGACTGACGATACTTGACGAGTTGGGAGTGAGACCGGGTTGACTGCACACATGAAAATACAAACCAGAAGGAGGTGATGTACGGTAATGGTCCTCCTAGTGAGCTCGAGGGTGAAGGCTTTGAGACATTTTCTTGCCAGCTGCTGCGCCGGCTGGACACCGGCCTCCTAGAAAAACTCTGCCCTGTTCTACTTTGTGCCCTTGGCAAAAACTTGAGTGTGGTACAGTAATATGCTTATCTGGCTGTGACACAGGTCCTCCATATCAGGCCAGACAGACAGAAGTCCACACAGACGTGACTGGCAGTGTCTTCGGTGAGTGAAGTCTCTCCGGACCGTGGCTGAGCTCCTCTTCCTCACTGCCAGTTAAAGAGGCCATCTGTAAGACTTAGCTGAGCTGGGGGAGGACCCGCCAGGGTCCTGATTAAAGTGATGAGCTGTAAAATGGAGAGAGGGGGGGGGCTGACAGCCGGCTGCTGCCTGCTACACTGAGCTTCATCTTGTCTGCTGGGAGACGAACCTTCCTGCTCTACCTGTTTCCTCCTGTCACTGTAAATAGGTTTGTTTATGTCTACAAGCCTGAGACTTGCTGTACAGTGGAGACTGTTAGGGGGTGCACTGCTTTACTTCTGCTCCCTATCGATCCATCATTATTAGTGGACTGTCGGGGTGTGTGGACTGTGCGGGGCTTTTGTAAATTTTGGTTTCCGCTGGCTAATTCCGCTTAGGTGCAGCACACTTTGTAAACAACTGACACTTAGTAGACTATCATCTTGGTGTGTGTGTGTGTGTCACATTTAATGATGTTAAGTTTGTGTCTGCAGCAAGCCTTTTGTCAAACAGCATCTGTTAGCATTTTGTCTGTCTCTAGCTCTTGTTACAGACATCTTCAAGTAAGCAGACTGCACTTGATCCAAATAGTGTTTGGAATACAGCACATTTTTCAAAAGCCAAGTATTGGAGGATTATAAAGAATTTAGCAGCGCATTTTGTCAGGACCTAATATGATGATGATATGACGACTGCACTTTGTGAAACCAGATTATTTAGATGAGGTGACTCTGAGGAGGCCACAATACCAGAGATTTAGCAGTTGATACCAATACCAGTGAAATTCCAGATTCTCAATACCCAATTTGATACCACGGTCAAAAACAAAACAATAAATTCCATCTACTTCAACATACACTCCTTTATTACCGTTTGCATATTTTGCAAATTTATTATTAATCCCTGATGATCCGCCTCAAATGTATCATCAAAAACTAAATTTTACAAGATTACATTTGAACGCATCATGATAGCGTTGCAATTTTTTACCTGCACCCAATATTCATGTACCTATTTATTCATTACTTGTTCATACTGTAGCTTTATCAGGGACATTTGTACTCTGCACACACTACAAAGAAGCACATTTCAAGGAAGTCAGAAGATTTTAGGATGACTAAATCTCATCTTTTCCAAGAAAAATAACATTATCGAACACCATTCGCATTAGAATATTAAACTTGTTTCGAGGTAACTGGTCTTGATTTTTATGTTAAAATACCAATAAATCTTTTTTTAGGTGGAGTTGAAAATAAATGATGGTTGTCAAATTATCATCCCGAACATAATAGAGAAAAATGGCTTTGCTTATTTCAAGAATCAGACCAATCGTCAGGTACAAACGAGTCAAAATAATACAACATTCAACACTTAATCATGTCCTGTTAGAGACCTACATTGTCAGTAAAATATACAGTAGAAGACATTGTTTAATGTGTGAATAAGTAACAGGACATGCTGCTGTTTTTACTGTGCTCTCAGTCATTTTGTATAATTAGTTTTGTACAAAAACATCTCTTTTTAGAAATATAGCAGCATTACTGTAGAGGCATTTATCCCCTTTTAATATTCAGCTTCTTTTTTTAGCTTAACTTTAATTAGTTTACTCAAACTGACACATTTTCTTTCTTGTTTTAAATCTTAACTATGGGATTGTTTTTTTGGTTTGCTTCAAAAGAATTCATCCAATGAGAATGTTGTCGATGCAAAAAAGCACAGCACTGGTCATTCACTTAAAGGTGATAAATGCGAGATTGGGGGCATTTCTATTGCCCCCGCACGGCTCTCAACATGGCGACTGCTGAGCCGGGGGTTCGTGGCTAACGATGCTAACAGCGAAAACAAAGGCAACGGT
>CAKALG010043128.1:0-12573 GCA_916700815.1 Helicolenus hilgendorfi
CCCGTCCCCCGCGGTCCGATCACCTTGCAGAGGAACACTGACCGCTGTGTCTGGCGTTTCTCCAGGTCCACCTCTTTCTCCTGTGTTACTGCACACGTAAACAAGTAGAAACACAAAATATAAACCCAATGCACAAACACACAGGGCTGCCATTCTGCTATTTAGAATTTGACCAGCTTAGCTACACGTTCACAGCTGAACCTCTGCTTTACCTCATGAAATGCTTAAATGGCCTTTGATTTTCAATTTCAGATTTTCCAATTTACACTACTTGCTGGGCGAAGTCGGAACAACGGAGGTTTCTACACACTACAACAGACATCATTTGTGAGCTTATCAGTTTCCAGGCAATATTATTAATAGCCCTGAGGTGGGAGGCCAACATCTCCAAAGTAACCATTTTAGGATATCTGGCGCTTCACCACTCTATACTGTCAGACTTGACTCAACTATTCATCAGTCTCAACTGTACACTGTCAACCCCAGCTGTTGTGGGACTAGATGGAAAAAAAAATCAGGAAATCAACAAAGCCTTAGGATCGGTCCTCCAGGGGCAATGAATGTCTGCACCAGATGCTGTAGCAATCCATCCAACAGTTGCTGAGATATTGCACTCAGGACCAACGTATTTGACTGATAACCCAACTGACAGGCGATTAGAGCGACCAACTGGCATTGCCTTTCTTAGAGCGATGCTGCCAGCATGGCTAAAAATAAATGTACAACAACAATTAACATCAATGCTACTTAATGAAGGGTTGATTCGGCACCATAAAACGCAGTAACTGAGCACATGCTACTACCAGGAACTAGTCCCCTTGTTAAAATAACTGTGTTAATCTCTGTGGCTTTTTGACCTCTCTGACATCTAAAGCAGGGTCACCTAGAGGTGATCACCTCTGAGACGGAGACAGAATGTGTGCGATTAGCAGCAGTGAGGCACATTAAATCACTTTACAATCTTGTCCGAGCTTTCCCGGCAAACCGGCCTCAGACTGACACTAGTTAGTAACACACAGAGACACTGCTACCGTATACACTCCTCATATTAGCTCAATCGCTAATCAGTAATCATTAGTCTTTTAAATGAATGCTCACAAGAAACACAAGAACAAAATGTATGTCACGTGTGGGGAGTGCACTATATATCAAACCATGCTTTCATGTGTGAATGTGTCGACATGCAATTTACAAACTCCCAACTATTCCTTCCCATCTCAAGGACAAATACAAGTATGTAAATCTATGAGGTGACAGTGGACAGGATTAAGACTAGTAATCCTCCTACAGAACAGTGCTCAGATATGAGACTGGGATTTAAGTTTTCAAAGAGGATGTGCAGTATGTCCCAGTAACCCCAATGTTCCATAGGGAGATGGTCTCAACCTTTCTAATTTACATGCAACTGGGATTGCCTACAATTAACAGAGTCAATCACACACATACACATACATGCACACACCTGTGATTGCGGCGGTCTGTGACTCCTGCTCAGTGAGGATAGGGTAGCCTAAGTATCCTAGGTGCTCCAGGCAACGGTGGATGTCAAAGTACGCAGAGAGCCTGCATGTGAAGGGATTGACATATATGTGACCTTTGAACTGTGCAGAACACAAATTGATTGCGAGTGTACAAAAGTGTGAACCTAGCGCACGCAATCGCATACAAGTCATTAACAAATCAAGTGAGATACTTACGTCCACTGACACAGGTAGCCGTGGTTGGAGATGTAGCCCTCGTCTGTGGTTGGGACAGTCATGTAGACCTCTGCACCCCACGGCATGTAAGGACACACGCAAAACAGGTTCCTCAGCTCTGTCGGTGACAGGGCCGAGTCTTTGTCCTGAGAGAGAAAACAGGTCACAAAACAAGGAAACCCTTCATTATTGAATGTGACATGTAGAAAACTGAGAGCAGCTACTGGATATTTACAGCAATTGAAATATGTTCCCCCCAAAATATATTCAATACATAATCATATTGTTTCAATAACATTTCCCAAAGCATTTAGCTGTCACACTTTACTGTCCAATGGGACACTGTTACCAAAAGGTACTCACTTCATCATACTTGTCAAACAGCCGCTGGAGGAATTGGTGACCTAAATGGTTGAACTCTGTGGAGCAGCCGACAGGAACTCGTAGTCTGACAACAGAAATACAATTAGATATTTAGATACCTGGACATTGCTGACTAGTGTGTACAAACACAACAAATAGAAACACAGGAGAAATACAGCAAATCTGAGATAGATGACTGTACAATAAAGTGAAAGGATCTTTATTCTGCAATACAGCCTGTTGTAGAACTGTAGTTATCAGCAGTATAAAAATGTACATCCGAGTTGACAGATACAGTACAATAGTGTCACTAGACGTACTCGGGGTAAAGGTAATCATCAGTCAGCTCAAGGTTGTCGTGGTAACCAAACTTCCTGAGGATAGTCCACGTGGTTTCATGTCGGCCTCTCTGGATAAATAACGTATTAAGGAACAAGAAACCTGTAAAAGAAGAGACACAACGCTTGGCCATTAGTTGAGTGCGGCTTTGCAACGACATCGTTTAAAGTTGTCAAACATGAGTGATTTTACCATTTAGTGTCAGGCCGTTGTCCTGCACTCCGTCGCTGGTGTTCTTCCAAACTACCGTCTTCACATCTTCTAAGGCTTGAGGTGCCAGAGGATTCCCAAAACACGATTTCTACACATAAAGATGGATGGATTTTTTTTAATATATAGCCAACAAAGAGCTTTGGTTCAAATAATAAATGACAAGACATAAATGTTAAGTGATTTTAAATGGACACCTGAAAGCAGTTGAGTTCAGCGTCACTGAGGATACGGTCATTGTCCTGGTCGGAAATGTAGAATATTCTGCTAAGGGCTCGGACACACAGTGGTTTCAGCTGGGGACAGATATTGGAGGACAAAAATCTTATCGTTATTCAACCAAGCATTTGCATGCACATATGAAAATAAGAGGACTGGGAGAGACAGACACGCTGACTCCACAGTTGGCATCACATTTCCAAAAAAGGCTGACCTGCTTGTCCTCAGGGTCATAAAGAGGGGCGGTGGGGTGAAGAACTGCCTTCTGTGCGTAGTAGAACAGCTCTGAAATGTTTTTCAAGTTCTTTGCAGAACACTTGAAAGAGAAAAACAGCAGGGAGATTATTTCAGAAACAATTATCTAAGCAATCTAAAAGGCAAGATAAAGAGTGCGTGTGTAAATAGTTGTGTGAAACCCGGCAACCATGTGTGTATCTCAATGCTAAGGTTAGCAGGTGTGTACAGACTGAGAGGTCAGTCTCACCTCAACGCATGTCTCAATCTCAGAGAACTGGTTCATGATGGGAAGAATGGTTTCCATTGAGCTCCCACAGCGCAGATCAGACTTGTTTCCCACGAGGATGATAGGTACTCTGACATAAGATATGGAGACAGGGTGACTCTCAATACGACACTGTCATGGTTTATTATGTAAATACAGGTATTCCTGCAATACAAGATATATTGTAAGTCAGTTGACATTTAAATAACTGCATGAGTGCACTCCCATCCCACATCTTGGGCTGCTCATGCCCTTGGCTCTTATTCTGGGCGGCTTAGTTAGCTACAAATTCCTGGATTACCAAATTAGCCAACATTACATGCAAATAGTAGAGAGGAGTGCAAAGTTCAATGGCAACAGCTGATACATACTTGTTCCCTTTCTCTGCATCTCCGTTAACTAAAGGTATCCATTTGGTTTTGATCTAAAAAACAAGAGGCAGAAACAAGTGCAATTTGTATTTGAAATGCATTAAGTAAATGTAATAATTATGTGGAATGCTTGTACAGTATGAGATGATGTAAACCAAGTAGATGGTTACTACCTTGTCTATCGTGTCCTCGTTGGTGACATCGTACACTACACACACCACATTAGCCTGTGTGGGTTGGAGAAAGAACAGATGTGAGGGCCCTTATGCCAAAAACAGAATCCACAGAATTAAATCAACATTGTATACCTTTTTATTTAACATGACAAAATGAAACGAGAATGGAAGAATGACTTCCAGGTGCCTGCTGCAAAGTGCAAAAGATTTTATGTAGAAAAACACATGGAGACACTAGACTCTAGAAATACGACTTTGGTCTAAACAAAATTGTGATAAACCTCAGAAACAATTATATTTATTCATATGGATCAAAGTTACTATTCTTAAATCAGGGATGGGTGGTTCAGCATTGCTCAAGATAGTTCCAGCCAAATTTACCCCTCAAGTGCATCTGGTTTTGATTTCAAATGTTTAAACGATGTTCAGTATGTTCATTAGTGCTGTATGGTGTACTACTTACCTTGATGATCTCATTTTTAAGGACTGCATCAGTCTGCTCTTTTTCTGTTGAGGACAAACATAAACAAATCTAAAAGTCATGATATTCAGACCATCATGCTTCAACAAACTGCACACACACACAATTGTTTTACAGCTGGTGTCTCAATGTGCAACAAACATAGAGAGCAGACAGACAGAGGACTAAATAATGGTGGTGCTATGTGTTAGCCTTCAGGTCATGTTACCTGAGTAGTCCACTATGTGTGTGGGCACCTTCTCTGGAGTCACATCAGCAGGGATGGTGATCTCTTCAGCTCTGGGGGGAACCTGTAAGAGGTCAGAGGTCATCATTTAATCAGGCTACAGCCTCCCATAACACAAACACACATTTTCTATTTTGCATTAATCATGGAAACAGTTATGACAAAATTAGGCCATAAGCTGAAATGCTAGGGCTATTTTCACTTTTGGAGGAAAATGTGTAAACAGTAGTGCAAAATGTATTAGCATTAATACCATATGTGTGAAATAGAACATTTCTCCAAGGCATTTTGAATAGTATCAAACTATTGTGTCCCTACAATCTCACACACTTGCCAGCAATTCAACTGAAACTAATAAATGACACAGAAACACAATACTGGTCACATAGTACATAGCAGAGCAGGCTGATTTCATCATGTCAAACAAAGCCCAAGCCAAAACCTACATTGAATTCAACCTTTCTAATGATTTGTACACTCCTGAGCGACCATTTGGGATTTTTAACAGGAATATATTGGAGTCAGTAGATCAGCCTAATCACAATGACAGTATGAAACTAATTCAACTTAAAAGAAACATTACTATGTTGTAATACACTATAGTTGTCTATCTCATCCTGTAGGAAGCATTTTTTGTAGAAGAAAGAGTTGTACTGTACATAATGTACAAAGTAAGCTGTAAATGGAAATTAAACTTGTATTAGCTTGCACACAGTGAACATCACCAAGCAACAATTTGTTTTCTTTACTGCAAAAAAAAAAGAAACCAATTTGCTGAGTACTATCTACTGTAGAGTGACTGTGGCCGTACTTAGCAAACAGTGGTTAACATAGACTGTAAGAGGCAGATGGTCAGCTACATGGACGCATCATCCTCCAGCGAAAAGGACGGGAAAGTCCACATCAATGGTGAATACCGGTTGTTGGACTGACACTTACCTCTTCTGGGAACTCTTCTCCAACCAAAGACATGATGAGTGATGTCTTCCCCACTTTGGCTGTTGGGAGGAGACAACATGAAGAGGGTGAGAGGAGCTGCCAGAGCAAGACTTAGGGATTCAGACTTGTGTGTGATGAAGTGATAGCACTTACTATAAAAGTAATGTTACATGTGCTAGCAAGTTAGCTGACTACCCTTTATAATATCACTTACACAAATGCCAAGATATCTATGGACTGAAGTGCTGCTTGTTAATGTGGCACGAAGAAAACACTTTTAGAGAGGAGTCTGTAGCCCCTGAATTAAGACAATATTAAATAAAATGTCTTATGTATGATATCATCATATGCTACATCACTGAGCTCCTTACACCCTATGTGCCACCTTGTAACCTGAGGTCCTCTGACTTTGCTCTACTGGTTGTACCCAGGTCTAGGTTGGTGACTAAGAGTGACAGGGCCTTTGCCATTAATGCCCCTAGACTGTGGAACAGCCTACCTCAGGACCTCAGGTTAGCTCGCTCTACTACCAATTTTAAATCTCTTTTAAAAACACATTTTTATAAAAAAGGATTTTTTAACTCCGTAAGGCAACAGCGGTCACTTTCCCACACCTTATATTGTCCTCTTTTGGCTTATGTGTAGTAACTTATTGTTTTGATACCACTGGTTACAGGTTTTAGTTTTCTCATTATTTGCTCTTTATGTTTTGTTCTATTATTGTTGTTTTTATTTTGTCTGTATTTAATTGTATCTGTGCAAGCACTTTGAAACTATGTTCAGAAAGGTGCTATACAAATAAAGATTATTATTATTAATATTATTATTATATCAGAATGCATGGAAACTATCATATTGAAGCAGTACCCTCTATATACAGTTAAGCTAATGGAAAATGTGTCACTTTAAGTAAAGCATAGTCCTAATTTTAGTTTTAAGATTTAGGTTAGCTTAACTGTGCTACCGTTAGCATTAGTTTATAAAGCAACTGCTTGACTGCAGCTACCGTTATATTAACAGTTATTTAGTTAAGCCAGCTAATTAATACTCTCTTAACTACCAGATAACTTTTAACATAACAGACCATTAAAACACGTGTTTTATGTAGTGAGCAGTGTGGCTCGTTCAGTTAACCGTTACTAACGTTACTAAGGTTACTAACGTCTGTAAGGCAGCTAGATAAATTAGCTACTAGCTAGCTGGCTAACGTCACAACTCAAAACAAAGTTACTCTGATCTGAATTAGCAGAGCTCAAACTAACATTTTGGTAAGCGACTCTTTCGTAGAAAACATGTAATTTGTTCCAGATAGGACACTATTAATGCAGATACATAAATGTCCATTTTAAGACATTATCGCCATGAATGTAAAGTCAGCTAAAGTTTGTGTGTTAGCATTAGTTAGCCACCACAGCTAATGTTTGTTAGCTTGTGTTGAGCTGCTGTCAGTGTGGATAACTCACGCTCCCCCAGTAGGAGTATCCTGACGTCTTGTTTCATGTTTCCTCTCTGTTTTGACCAACAGTCAGACGCGCTGCAGCACTACAGGGACATTTATCGTTCATTTGAATGTCAAATTTTTAGCTAAAAATGTGCCTCCTCCAGTCCACAGAGATATGCACCCCAAGGTGAAACCATAATATCATTCCGGTTCACGGAGGAGAACCGTGAAAACACGCCCTCTGTTGGCCAAACTAACACCCTGCTGCCCACGTTTCTTCTTCCTTCTTCTTCTTCTTTAAGGTTTATTGGCGATTGGCAAACCAGCTTATAGGTGCATTACCACCACCTACTGGACTGGAGTGTGGAGCAGTTGATTGTGCAGAAACAAAATAAAAAAAACAACAAAATAAAATAAAATAATAATACTAATGAGGAAACTCTAGATCCGTTTAACTAAATCAGTTTCTCTTAAAAACTGAATAATTTCACTCTTGCTCATTTCTCTCCACACCAACATGAGCAGGAACCCAGATGAATCGTGTACCTGTGCCTTTCATTTCCATCCTATACATTATGAGGAATATTTCATTGATCGTATCTGACGTTTACTTCACATTGTATCTTATGAGGTTATGTTTTGTATCGTTCAATAAAATAAAAATATTTATAGCGGCATAAAGTCTCATCCAACAGACACTGAGCTTTGCAGTAACCTCAATAGCCTCAGTATGCTAATTTATACATATTTAATTAGCATTGTTGGAGGAAGCTTGCAAGATTTTCATCGACAATGACTTCTCATGTAATTGTTGTGCACTTGATAATAAATAATTTGAAAATTCCACATGAATACAGCTCTTTAGTAAATGCTGCTTATCCCCTATGCCCAAAATAGTGCCCCATTAACAGCAAAATCCTTGGTTAATCCTTTAATGTAACAATATCTTTTAATATAAAACAAACCAAGGTACTGAGCCTAATTCCAGTCCAGCCTTTAATTCAGATTTGCATTATTTATGTTTATATCTATATTAAAATTTCAGCTCTTTTGAAAAGAAAGAGACAAGATAGATGGCTCTTAACAACAGTGAGGTGATCATTCTGAGTAAAACAATCCCTTATAACACTAGCATTATGATGTGCATGTAATATGCTATGTAATGATCAAAATGACGGTCATCTGCCTGAATCTTTAAGATATAGCCCTATAAGTGTCAAAGCTTTTCAAATTCTGAAATCTGAATCAATAAGTAATTCAAAAGATTTAAAGCAGCCGTATCCAAACTGTAGGTGGTGGAGTTGCATCATTTGAGAAATTACTGTCTGTCTTTTCCTCATCCAAACCTCCACTTCTGCTTTAGAAAAAGCAACTAATTGTCAAAATTGGGGTTTTGTTGTGGAGTCCATTACACAGGAAGATCACAAGGAGTTGTGCATATCATACAACAAGCTCCAAAGCACAAACAAGAGAGGAGATGGAGAGGATAATTTGAGCTCTCAACAATGACAGCTGTTGTTTATCATAGTCCGTGTTTGTTTACATGTGTTTGCTCACATCAGTATCAAACATGTCCGTAATGTTCAATAATTGCCCCCTCTTTAATCTGCCTTTTTGGCTATTTGATTTTCTACTTTCAGCTGGTTTTGCTTTAAATTCAATCTTCTCAATCTCCTTAGACTGGTTTGCATTATAGCTAAAACAACAGAGCAGTGAAGTCGTATCTACAGTGTGCATACAACATTACTGAATTATGAAGTGGCAAACTGACAAAAAACCCTTGACAGAACAGTGACACAGTACAGGTAATTAGGGAGGCTGTCAAATTAGGAATCCTGAATTCAAGTCCTTGTAACAGTGTCCGTTAACAAAAATGGAAACTCGAGAAGGTTCATGCAAAATGTTCTGAACAGTGCGCCTGTTCTCCATCATTCTGGTGGAAAGACAGGAAAAAAATATAAATGTCTTTTGCTGTAGCAGATCCTCCTTTTGTTTATATGTGTGTGGGCACCGCCCTAGCATTGTTGGAGTCATCTTACATTACAGATTGTTATTTTAAATGCAGATTTTTATTCTAACCCCATCCCATCCCACAGCAGCACACCCACAAACCACGATTCTATCTACCACTGAAAAACAGTAGACGTGACGGCAACTGGTAATCACCCATATCAGTATTCATACACATTGTAAGAAAAACCTAAAACATAGTAAAAACATTAGAAGTGAGTGGACACCCAAAACAATCCCTTCAACAAAAATGTATTTCAAAAATATACACATGAATAAAAACTCCAATGTGGCAAATGTGACATAAAGCTTCTCCACTAATTATTGCTATTTCTCTACAGCTATTTGATTTATAAAAAAATAAATATGGAACAATAAAATTACAAAGTAACAATATAAAACTAGGCACGTGTGAAACAGGATGAACCTGCAAGGTTTGCGGTTCCTTTAGAGGTCCAGCACCTCCCACATCAGGATCTCATTATAAGCTACAGTGAAAAGAAGCGTCCCAGAGGGAGAGAAGTGGCACGTCTGCAGCGAGTCACTGTGCTGCAGGAAGTCCTGGAACCTGCCGCTGGTCGACTTGATCAACTTCAACACTCGATCTGATGAGAGGTTAAGACGTAGAGTGAGAAATTAATTACAAACATGCTCGCAAATTGACATCTAATTGCTTTACAGGAACCATGTGGAGATGTACCATTCTGAGCTTACCTTTAGATCCCACAGCTATGAGTTGACTCTTACAGGAGAGGCTAAAGCATGTAGCCCAGTCGGGCAATGCAATCTTTTTCATTATCTGTAGTAAAAAAATATATATATATTGTATGAGATTACGCACACATTTGTGGACATTCTGCCAGAAACACAGTGGTAGAGAAGTGAAGCAGGGGGAGCTGCGGTACCCGTTTTTTAGCCAGGCTGTAGAAGGACAGCTCTTTCTCTACTCCATAGCCAGTGTAGACCACCAGGCTGGGGTCTGCAGGGCAGAAAGCAGCCAGGCTGGGAGGTGGGCTGTCATCCTGTAGCACAAAAGGGTTTACAGAAATATTAGATGTGAAAAGGTCTAACGCGGACTGAGCTTATTTTTTTTATTTATTTCCAAAACAGGCTATATGATAAAAAAAAATAAATAAATAACACCTACATTTAGAATAAAATAGGCTGAACGGAAGTATTGTATGCAAACATATGGGCTCAGTCAGTCTTTTTCTTGAGCATAGACCACAAATCAAACTGTGCAATTACTAGAAAACATTGGATTTAGGGGTTAAGTATCAGTAGTTCAATGTTAAACCTGTATAAAGTATGCCAATGTGTCTTTACTTAGCAAAAGGGAGATTGAATATCCGTGAGCCAGCAGCACTTAACATTTGGAGTGACATTTTTAGTCGTTATTAGCATGTACTGCTACTTGAAATACAGACGGTACCCCAGAATAGGCCGGAGCAGGAAATGTCAGCCAGTCGAGCAGATCGCATTTGTCCTTGGACCAATTGGCTGCCCACACACTGACGCGTCTGTCAGCGCTGGCGGCCAACCACATCTCGTTTCCTTCCAGTCCGAAATTTTTACACTGAGGATTAGAAGATAAAACAGCTTCAGATACTGATGTCATAAAAATGTAAAAAAAAAAAGAAGGAATTTCAGAGAGCCCTTTTTTCCTTGCTCATCACATAAAGACACACAACCTTGTGTGCTGTAGCTGTGAAGACCCAATGAAAGGAAATGTCAGACAATTCATAGTATGAGAGGCAGGCAGAAAGCCCGTCAATAGTGCTTTTATATGATGAAGTGCACTTGAAAATGACTCAGATTTGAAAAGATAATTTCAAAACAAAATACATGTATACATGCCTACCAGGCTGCTTTTGTGTAATTATTCTGTCTAATATATTAAAATATTCAAGTTATTGGGCACGCTAGTAGCTCACCTGGTAGAGCGGTAGAGTCCTTACTGCAGCGGCCTAATGTTCGAATCCGACCTGCGGTCCTTTGCTGCATGTCATCCCCTCTATCTCTCCCCCTTTCACAACTATCACTATCCCTCTCAATTAAAAGGCAAAAAGCCCTAAAATAATCTTTAAAAATATTCAAGTAATTAAGATTTGAAATGGATTCCATGTGTCTTTTCCATGAGCACTGTTTCTAAATGGATCGATGAACAAAAATCCACATTTGTGAGTAATGACCGATTACGTTTTCATATAAATAAATGTCAGTGTTGCTATTTCTATTACTGATGAATAGTGATTATACAGTATAAAACCAGTTCATTAAAGAGTTTACATTCGCATTAAGTCTTTTCATGTAACAAGCTTCAGGCAAACAGAGATAATATGCTTTGTATTTGCCAGCAGAAACATCAGTTTCAAGTACATTTAAGAAGGAAATTCAAACTTCATGGAGAATCAATCTCCAGGGGGAAATAACTCAACTGTAATAGTGACTCATCGGGGGCTATTCCAACCTCTCTCGCTGTTTCTACTGCGCTGCCATGTTAAGCTCTGTTAAAGCTTCACTCCTTGATCCGATTCAGTGAGCTGACCTGTTCATTCACACACTGGATGGTGGTAATCGGCGCTCCTTTGTGGTCCCGGATGACACGCACAGTCGCTCCATTCACCGGGCTGCTGACAGCTACCAGACCATTCTTCCCCGCTGAGAGGATCACATGACCTGTAGGGGGCCAAAAAAGAGTTAACAGAGCCAAACTGGATGAAATGTAGCAGCTTTAATAGAACATGAAACTTACAACCAGCACATGGTGCAGCTTTGAATTCAAAGGGAAGTTCCTCTCCTGACTACTCAACTTTCACCTGTCCACTGATCATACACTGTTCTATTATAGTTTGACCACTACAACAGTAACATGTTGGGTAGTGGCTCTTCTCTGGAGGGTGTTAACAGGCATGAAACAATCACTGAAAGAAGTAGACTGAGACAAGGAAGACTGGGGCAAAGTGAGGTGGCCCAGTCTTCGATTTCATCATGAAGTAACTCCTTCAAAGTAAGTAATACGATCATTGTAAATACAGAAGTTGCAGGTTTTTAGCTACTGTTATCGTCTCACCGTTAGCAGAGTACTGCATTGCAGTAACAGCCACTTGATGGGGATGCAGCTTCATCTCCATCTCTGAGGAAGAAAGCCGGAAGATCCTCAGGGTCCCGTCGCTGTATCCTGCAGCCACACATGGGCTCTCTTTACTGGAAGAGGGGCTCCAGCATACACAGCCACAGGCCTGATCCCAAAGAGAGATACAAGAGGGGGCATTATTTAAAGGGCGTATGCTGTTATGATCAAATCAAAAGTCAAACATTCTTGTTTCACTACCATATTTTGATTTGCTACAGAGTAGAAACACCAGGAGACCAATTAGTGTAATAACTATGCAAATCAAGTAGTACAATTTATTCAGTTATATTCGTGTAATTTGTAAAATTCCCTGATGTTCTCCAACTTCCCCTTTAAATTTGCAGTCTCAGATTTTCCATTGAGGTGTTCATTAGAAAAAGCATTGAGGTCCTTCAGTTTATACTGGACCTGACCCACTTAATAATTTAGAATATTTCTCTCACCTGATTGAGCACCTGGAACT
>CAKALG010043140.1:0-19040 GCA_916700815.1 Helicolenus hilgendorfi
GCCACATTGAGGGAAAAATAAGTCATAATATTACGAAAAAAAAGTCGTAATATTACAAGAATAAAGTCATAACTTTAACTACGAGAAAAAATTCAGATTGAAAGCTCCACCCGGCCAGCACGCTAGGTGACACAAATCAAACACCAGGTGCATGCTTGTTATTTCACCCAATTCAACTGTTATCAGGCCATTAAATTGGCATTTTCAGTCGCTATAAGCTCCATAGTTGTGGGTCAGTAGGGGCCTATTACGCCTATTATGTTTTAAAAGTGAAAGTGCAACTCAAAATGACAACGTTCTAACATTAAACTGAATGAAACATTACATTTTGAACACAAACAAAAAGGCTTCTTTTGATTTTTGCAACAAAAATACAACTTCTTTAGGATTAAGCAAAAAAAACAACCAGTTTGTTTAAGCAATAAAACTACAACTTCTTTAAGTTCAAGCAAAAAAAAAAAGGTTTAGGCAAAACATTACAACTTCTTTAGGTTTAGGCAAAAAAACCCTCCAACTTCTTTAGGTTTACGCAAAAAATAGTTAATTTTAGGCAATAAAACTTCAACTTCTTTAGGTCTAGGCAAAAAAAAAATACAACTTCTTTAGGTTTAGGCAAAAAAAACCTACAACTTCTTTAGGTTTACGCAAAAAATAGTTAGTTTTAGGCAATAAAACTTCAACTTCTTTAGGTTTAGGCAATAAAACTTCAACTTCTTTAGGTTTAGGCAAAAAAACCTCTTAGTTAAGTTTAGGGGAAAACATAGTGTTTTGGGTTAAAATAACTACGTACACAAAGATAACTACGTTCGCTAGAGGTCGCTGTCGTGTTCTTTTATACCTTCTTTTGGTGATCTATCATGTGAATAGAGGATAAGACCTACTAGTGGGTGTAGTAGGCCCCTAATGACCAACATCTATGGGGCATATAGCGACTGATAACACCTATTTAATAGACTGACAACAGTCTAATCTGCTGGTTATTTAAATGCTAATATGCTCAATGGTGGATTCTCCTGCAAAGCAGTGACTTCTACATTTCCCCATGAAGCTTCTTCAGTGAGGTGTGTAAGGCCTTTCTGCTGTTTTTGACAACAATCTGTGCGTGCAGAAACTGCGCAGGCACTTTTTTTCTTTAATGTGTGAGTTTTAGTGGGCTGTAGCTGCTGTGCATGCTGTTTACATTGTCTCTGTGTTGTCTGCCTTGGTGATGCTGCATACTGCTGTTAAAGTGGCAGGTTGTTAAATGTATGAGGCCTAATAATGCTTGTGGCACCCGCTGCGGTGGAGCTCTTCTTATTTATTGTTGGTCATTTCTGTTTCATTGTCTCGAGTTTTGTCCTCTTCTCTGGTTAACTCTAGTGAGACTGCACTGAGGAAGCTGGTTGTGTATGTATGCACACACTGCGCAACGTCCAACTATAGAAAGCAAATTTATTGGTGGTTTGGAAATAAAGGCTCTGTTGTTGTGATGCTGTTCCGCTATGAAAAGTAAAGTACATTTTGTTAATTATATTTCTGTAATTTGACTTTGAAAGCAGGACCTTTACTTGTAATGGAGTTAATGTTTTCATTGTTCCAAGTAAATGACATGAATAGTTCTTGCACCACTGTCTATAGTGAGAAAATGTTTTTTGAGCAATTTGTATGAACCCATCCTTTAAAGGGATTCAATATGATAATCAGAAATGTCTTGTTAACAGCGACACCTGTGGCCGTTAAGTCAACGAAAGTCAACGTCCTGTTGCTCGTGCTGGTGCTCGCTCTACATAGACATGAACGAGCATCGCTCGAAACAGTGAGGAGACACACGTCAGCTAAAACCACAATATCACTCTATATTTCAGCTGCTTGGCAGTAATGTTAGCTGACCAGACGAAGGTCTCTCCATGAATCAATGCTGATCCTAGTGTTGGCTTTTCCTGCTTCAGCCTCCCGACCGCGGCCGGAAGGAACGAGAGACACCGGAGTTTTGGTTGGAGACGATAACGTTTCTCTCTGCGGAGCCCCGTCACTTCACAAGACACGGGAAACCTCTGTTGGTCTGGAGGAGCTGCAGCAGTTATTTCGGCACAAACGTCCACTGTACATTCACTAGATATTCTCAGAGCTAAACTAACTCTTCTGCAGTGTGGAGTGAGCAGCATGCACGAGAGAGTGGAGCGAAAGAGTGAGAACGAGCGCGGTGTGTGAGTGAAGGCAGGCAGAGGAGCAGAGTACAGCAGAGACTCCGGTCCTGGAGACCAAAGCTACGGTCCAACACTGTTTAACAGACAGGCTTCACTAGATGCAACCAAGAGGTTTTGGTGCTTTGGGGTAGTTTGTGTTGGAGTCTGAGTCTGAACAGCGTAAACACACGCCAGCACGCATGGGTCACCGACCCACAATGATTTATAGATGTAAGAAATTACAAACTGTCCCTTTAAAGTAAATAGATTGTATTTAGGATCTCATTTTTTAGGTTAGGTTACAACTTGTTCCGTCATGTGCAATAAAAAAACAATTTATACGTGTAAAAAGTGACACACAGTCCCGTGAAATAACACAAGTTGCCGGCCTGAAAGAGGAGCAGCTCTTCATATGCTCTCTGTGGTGCACGTTTGCTTCTGTGTGTGTTTGTGATCACACTTTGTTGGGAGGGGGATTGGATTTTCTCTCTCCATTTGGGCCACCAGTGATTAGATGAGTCTATGTCTGAGAGTTTAATCCTTGTTGGAAGGAGCACCAAGTTGCATGTGGCATGCACCGCGCACACACATTCACACACTCGCACTCGCAATTTGAGATCCAGATGTATCTTTTTTTTCTTCTTCCTTTTCTTTTTTTTTTAAGTGGAGCTGCATCTGCAGGGAGGCGTGCGGCCCTCGTGGCACCGGCCCAAGCTGCTTATTGATGGGCAGATTTAGCCATTCATTTCACTCAGACATTCCTTTGTCAGACAGACCCCCTCACCCTCGCCTTCTCTCTCTCACAACACACACACACACACACACACACACACACACACACACACACACACAGACACACACACACACACACCATGTGTCAGATGAAGCCAGCAGAGGATGGAGACTTTGTGCAACAGGCCAGAACATAAAGAAATGATAATGTGTTTTTAAAACACACTGTAGCATAATCCAGTATTTAGTTTCCTCATGTCTTGCTCTTTCTTTTCCCCCTCTTCCTCTAATTAAAAAGAAGAAAGTTTATGGACAGTGAACTATAGATCAGTGCGTTGTGGTTGTAAATCTGCCTCAGCCAGAAGGACCGAGCGCTTTTAGCATAATAATGCAGCTTCTCTACTGTACATTAATATTCATATTTACAGACCCTGCTGCTGCTCTGACAACTTGGCCCCTCTTGCACCTGCCAGACATCTGTGTCACAGCCACGGCCACAGTGTCTTTGCACATGAAGCACATTGGTTCATAAATAATCTGTAACACTTACCTGTAACTTTACCTGTAACACAAATGTACTGCAGAATGAGGCCAGAGGTGCTTCTCCTCCTTTTATAGGAAGGTTTATTTTACAGTTAAAATTAGATTGGGCTGGTGGGGGGTCGGGGGTGCGGGGTGGGGTAAAGGATAACGACGAGCCCCCCCGGACACAGTGAACACGTAAAAGATCCCCCACCCCTCCTACATTGGAGCAACCAGACTGATGGAGACAACACGTCTCTTTGTGGTCATTGTGCGTCACTTTTGTGGTTGTTTTGCGTCTCTGTGGTCATTTGGGGTCTTTTGTAGTCATTATGTATCTCTTTGTAGTTGTCTTGATTCACTTTGTGGCCATTTTATGTCTCTGTAATTGTTTTCCATCTCTCTGTAGTCGTTTTGTGTAACTCTATAGTCTTTTTACATCTCTTTGTAGTCATTTTTTGTAACTATGTAGTCTTTTTGCATCTCTTTGTGATCGTTTCGCATCATTTTGTAGTCATTTTGCATCTCTTTGTAGTCATTTTGCATCTCTTTGTAGTCATTTTGTGTAACTTTGTAGTCTTTTTACATCTTTGTGATTGTTTTGCATCACTTTGTAGTCTTTTTGCATCTCTTTGTAGTCTTTTTGCATCTCTTTGTAGTTGTTTTAATTCAGTTTGTGGTCATTTTGCAACACTTTGTAGTCTTTTAACATCTCTATAGTTGTTTTACATTTCTTTGTAGTCTTTTTACATCTCTTTGTAGTCTTTTTACATCTCCCTATAGTCGTTTTACATCTCTTTGTAACCCTTTTACATCTCTTTGTAGTCTTTTTACATCTCTTTGTAGTCATTTAGCATCTTTTAGTAACCTTTTTACATCTCTTTGTAGTCATTTAGCATCTTTTAGTAACTTTTTTACATCTCTTTGTAGTCATTTTGCATCTCTTTGTAGTCGTTTTGCATCTCTTTGTAGTTGTTTTGCGTCTCTATGTAGTTGTTTTGCATCTATTGTGTCTCTTTTGAGTCTTTTTGAGTCTCTTTGTGGTCGTTTTGCGACTCTGTGGTCATTTTGTGCCTTTTGTAGTTATTTAGCATCTCTCTGTAATTGTTTTGCATCTCTTTGTGAAATGTATTAAATATGTATTGAAATAATAAATTAATCAAAGTGTTTCAAACCTGCTGATACAAGGTCATCGTTTTTGCATAAAATTAAGGATTTAGAGGCTCAAATAGTTCTGGTTTATTGTAGTTATATAAAGGTAATACTGTATGTCGAATGAGTCGGTTTTTGTTTTGTTTTTATGCCCATCTTGGATGTTGTTGTTCATCGTCTTGTAAGCCCATATAGGCTATAGGGCACCATGCGGTGGAATATGAAAAATATAGAAGTATGTTGATATGAGGAAAGAATCCATGGCAGGTGTCCTATGAAAAAAAAAGTACAAATCATTTTTAGTGGCTTGGGTTTTCCTTTTTGTGGTCTCTTTGTACGCAAGTCTGTGATCGTGCCACAGCAGCTGCCATTGCCTCCGTCGTCCAGTGCGACTCATGCATCCTCTGGCCCCATCACACATCACCATGTTACTCACACCATCCAAACCACACACACAAACGGACACACAGCATCTTACTCATTTCATCCTAAATATAAGACCGACTCAGACCATATTTCATCACACGCACACCATCTATGAAATGGGCAACAAAACAGGGTTCATAGCTTTTTTTTCCTTTTCTGTGAGCGGCCCGTTCTCCTTGACAGTTTTCTCCATGCATATAATGAAAAGGCCTGTAGATATAATAGACACATGAGATACAGCCCTCTAAAGTCCCAACCTGCAGAAGTCTTATTGATAACACAAAATCTGTTTTGTGCATTCAAATGTGATGTTTGTTCCAGTTATTTTTAATGCCTGTCCCTCTTATCTGATCCTTTATTTAAGTGGTAAAACTGTGCATGTGTGTGCTGGAGAGACATCTGGCACCTGGGCGAGCCTCTCTTCTCAGAACTGTAATGTTTTTACATGTGGCGTTTCAATATTTGTGATCATCTTTTCTCTTGGGCACGCCAACAATGGAAGCGTGAAGGTTTGAGAGATGCATCGGAGGAATCTGATATATTTCAGGGGAGAAAACAAGAGGCTTATTTTTTTTCTCATTTAATTGAGAAGCAAAAGCAAAGGTGATTGAGGTGGAATTAGAATTGGGAAGGGGGAGCAGCAACAGTTGGGATGTGGGATGTCGCCGGTCGCCAAGAGGAACCAAAAGTGCGTTTGCAGGATTTGCAGATGAAGAAAGCCCGTGTTTATATTGCCATGTAGACTTTTTGTCCCCAAACAATCACATTTCGTTCGTGTTATGATCTACGCCGGTTCTCCACGGATGACGTTGAATCTTAGCGATCCGGCAACCTGTCTTGGGTGACACTTTTTATTGCGGCAGAGACAGTGAAAAATAGTCGGTTCCTTGCATATAGACGCCTGGCTTGTTCTCTGAGGTGAGCACCCTCGCAATTAGTATGCAACAAAGACACCTCGATGTGGCTGCAATCTGAATAGAGAAATGAAAGTTGTGGAAAATATGATGTGTTTTCAGAGCCTTGGGAGAAAAGAGCTAATATGCATGTCAGTCAAGCCTACACTGGCAGCAGATAAAGCCGAGCAACCATTTTATGCCTGAGAGTGACTAAGATATTGGTGTGAACTAACTGACCGGATGCTGTTTTTCAGAGGCGGTGACCTCCAAACAGAGATTTATGCAGAGCAGGGGGAGCGAGGGAGAAGGGAACAGTGATTCTCATTTGTCCGAGACGTCATTCAAATCGGGAATGGAGTGACACTTCAATTAACTCCCCGTCCCCAACAAAGTTTACCTTGGTCTTCAGAAAGGCGCCGTATTTCATTTCATCCTGCAGGATTAGCCAATCATATTTCCAATCTCAGACCTGTCACCATGGTGTCGCTGTGCGGCAGCTGGTAGTCATAATGACAATCTATTCTTCGGGAAGTGAAGAGCATGTTTTTTCCCTCAATTTTCCCAACCAAAGAGGAACATTGTGTTTTCTACTCCCTCATAGCTTCCTCTCATGGTTTCTTCTTTATGGTAAATACAGACTTTAGTCTGTCTTTCCTCTGTTTATCCATCAGTCTGTCTACCTACCTTGACTTGTTGCATGTCTGTTCATCTGTCCATCTGTCTCTCCATCTGTCTGTTTTGCGTTCTTTCCATTTGGCTATTTCTCAGTTTGGATATATAGACCAGTTATTTTGAAACATTTCCTAAAATTATACATTTTCCCCAGACTCAGCTGATTAGACTGTTGTCAGGCCATTAAATAGGCGTTATCAGTTGCTATAAGTGCCGTAGATATGGGTCAATAGGGGCCTACTACACCCACTAGTAGGTTTTATCATCCATTCACATGGTAGATCACCGAAATAGGTATAAAAGAACACAACGGCGACCTCTAGAGACTGTTGTAATTATGACAGGAGCAGAAGCCAAAGTCAGGTGCTGCAGTAAAGATATTGTGAAACTCCATATGGGGTGGAGGTCGGGGGAGATGGATGAGACACAAAACACAGGGAGGCCGGCGTTCACATCCTGTGGGAAACCAACAACGTGCAGTTGTCTCTGTGTTGACAAGCCTTAAATTTCACTTTCACTTTTGAAATGTAGTTATGGTAAAGGGACTGTTTGTAAGAATCAGAAATTGCTTGTTAATAGCGACACCTGTGGCCGTTAAGTCAACGAAAGTCAGCGTCCTGTTGCTCGCTACAGAGACATGAACGAGCATCGCTCAAAACAGTGAGGCGACACACGTAAGCTAAAAGCACAATATCACTCTATATTTCAGCTGCTTGGCAGTAATGTTAGCTGACCAGACGAAGGTCTCTCCATGGATCAATGCTGATCCTAGTGTTGGCTTTTCCTGCTTTAGCCTCCCGACCGCGGCCATGTAAGAAGTTACAAACAGTCCCTTTAACTAAGTGTTTTTGTTGCCAAAAACTAAAGAAGCCTTATTGTTTGTGTTCAAAACATAACGTTTCATTCAGTTTTACAACGTGTTAGAACTTGTTGTTTTCTCTTTTACAACGTAGTAGGCGTAGTAGGCCCCTACTGACCCACATTTATGGTGCTTATAATGAGCGATAACACGGCCTGATAACAGTCGAATTGAGTGCCAGACTGTAAATACAGAAGAGAATTGGTCAATTAGAAAAACAAAAAAGGTTGTTTACTCTTTCCTAGAGTTCCTCCTTTCCTTCACCTCTGGTCTGGGTGACACCAGAGGTTTGTGTCTATATCACCGCAGCCTGGAGAAGGTTTTCTGCAGTCCAACACCTTCAGAAAAAACTCCATCATGGCGATAAAGAATTGGGATTAGGTTTGAAGAAACACGCTGGGGAATCTCAGGATTTCAGTAGAGCAGCAGATATGGACCTGACATAGTTCCAGATGTTGTAGCAGGACAGCTCTGGCCAGCGTCACCTCCTCCATCTGCTTCTTGGAATAAAGCACCAAGAGACAACTGAGGAATGTGAGCAGATGTTTAGCATTACTGTACGTAGGCCCAGCTTGGCTCGGTCATCCCATGATGGATGTCATGATGGCTGACAGAGCGACACTGCCTCCTCTGCAACCAAGGACGTCTGCAGTCGATGCGGTGCAAAAACATACATCAGGAAAAACATTACTACTGTCGATACAATTTTGTGAAGTATAGAGGAACAGATCAGGATAAGTAGGCCATCATGCAGCATTCAATAGATGATTCTGGAACAGCTTTACTTTTCTTTTCTTTTTCTTAGTTTATTTTTGGCAGATTTTAATTCAAGTGGTACCGCAGGGAGGAACTTTTCTGGAAAACACAAAATAAAAACAGTAATTTTACTTTAATAATTTACCACGCAGAACAGTCTTCTGACCGGAGTTGCCGGTCTACCGCCTTGAGTGTTTTTTAAAGGGTTAGTTCGGATTCACCAAAGTTTTTGTCAAAGGAGTCTGGTGGCTCTGAAAAGAGCAGAGAAAATAGCTTTAGTTCCCGTCGGAAAGGGCCGTCGTACGGTAAGCTAAAGCGGTGAAAATATTGTAATTCTGATATTGTTAGGATATCTCGGCCTGTAAATGTACTTTAACACGGGACACAATTAATCGTTTCCTATCTCCATCCTACTGAAGATGCATTCACATCCACCTGTTTTTATACACGTTTTCAATTAGGAAACGTTGGAAATTTGGACAAAATCCAAATATCGCAGAAATGTTTTACACATGGCTCAGGTGGGAAAACTTGGTGATAAAACCAAAATGCGAAGTGCAATAGAACCAGACTTGGAGAATTAATCATGACGTGTGTGACTTAAAAGCCAGAGACCAAAAATAGCAGCAGACATTTTTGTCTGCCAGTGTGTACGATGAAGAGACTGTAGCGTTCCTCAAATTACTACGTGAAATAAACATAAATTAAATACCAAACTTCCATCACGTCTTCCATATTGTTTTTGTTTATTTGAGGCTTCTGTTAACTATATCATCTTGTTGCACCCTGTTTGTCTGCAATGATTTAATGGCACACGACTGGAGAATTAACATCAGCAACTGTTTATCTCGATGAGACCAACTCCTAATACTCATGTAAAGGTAGTGGATGGAAACACGCGTTCATTAATTTCTGGAAATTCAGTTAAAATTTGCACTAAACTTGGATGGAAACTTGACTTGGTCTAGTTCTTTAAAGGTCCTATATTGTAAAAAGTGAGACTTCCATGTATTTTATATTAAAAAGCAGCTTTAAGTGCTATATAAATATTGTTAAACTATCAAACCGGTCAATATACAGAGAAACACACATAGCCCGTATTCAGAAATTGTGCGTTTGAAACAAGCCGTTTGGATTTCTGCCCATTTGTGATGTCACAAATATTAGATCATAACACAGTTTTAAACATAAACATTCTAAATGCGTCTTGGTTTATTTCCTGTTGCAGTGTATGTAAATAACATCAGCTGACAGGAAGTAAACATAGACCAAAACCGTTGCCTAGCAACACAGTTCCGACGCAATTCCGAAAATACAAGCATGAATCTGAAAATCTGCAAGATATGTCCCCTTTAATATTTCCACTTGGTTAAGGTTAGGGGACCTTCGTTAGGGAATGATCATTGTCATACTTTAAAGGTCCCATATCGTGCTCATTTTCAGGTTTATACTTGTATTTTGTGTTTCCTTACTTGTGGGTGAATGTCACCGCAGAGAACAGATGTATGTTGACAATGGCTTTTTTCTTTTCCACCACCATCGGCTATTTGTCCCCTCATTTCCGCAAAAATTCGAACAACTGCTGTGTTATTGTCTCTCTCTGTTGGTGGCATCTATTCATTGCTCTAAAACATATGACCCTTTTTATTTGTTGTTACACATTCAAATTGGCGATTGCACAATAAAGCCTTTTAGCGAGAGGGCTTAATGTTGCGTTGTAATGACTTGCCCTTTGTGTATTGAATGACAAAAACACAAGATCACGACTCAGCTAAAGTGTAAGGCTTTTGATATTTGGTATATTAGCAAATTGTGTGAAAATGTTAATATTCAAGATGTAACGTCAGAGTCAGTTGAGCAGAGAATTACTTGTATTCCCTGATTTATTAACTGACTGTCATAAACAAGACAATCTTCCTCTCGTCTCTTCCTCCCCCGCCCCTTTGTCTCTTTCCTCTCTTCTATTCAGCTGCATTGTAATCCTACCTCTCTGCTAATAAATGGCCGTAAATGAACTCATACTTGACATTATATAAACATATACACTCATTACTTTAAGATCCTTAAAATGCTGCAACAGGTTTTGTTCTCCCTCAACCGCCTCACCTTCGACATCCAGTATTAATCAGTGAACAAACAACAGTCCTGCGTTAGATCTGCGTCACCAGATGATCAAAAACCAACGTGAGTCACACACACACACATCCAATATATTTCTTTTTTTTTTTTACATCTGAGTCAAGATGTCATCCTGTACGTGTAAGGCTCATTCCAGCTGATGCAAACATAACAAATATTATTCCCTCCGTAGTCTTGTGTGGTAGGACTTGACTCCCCCTATCATTACACACCTTAGAATGTGCATCCGTGGTCATGAATATAAATTCAACGCTCCATAAAGAAATGGATCTCAGCATCTAATAAGAATATTCACACTGTACGCCGTGTAAGACGTGCATGAGTAAGTATAATTGAGCGACGTCGTGGTGCAAAGGCGAAAGAGAGGAAGTGACAGACGAGATAAATACTGTAAGGAGACGGAGAGAGGGGGGGGGCGTCAAGAACTGTGAGCTGAATACTGAGCCTGATGGTCGAAAAGGCAAAGAAAAAAAGTATATATCATGCAACAGTTAGTTGTTTACAGCTGCAGTAGGTGACCTTGAGTGTTTTGTTTGGTAATTTGTTTGGTATGTTCATGATGGTTGGCACATATGTGCTTTTTAGTTACGTTTGCAATGTGTTTTCTGTTCCGTTTATGTTCCGTTGTTTCCGTACGTATTTTACTTATATTAAGCCCAACCATGACGTTTTTCCTAAACCTAAATAAGTGGTTTTGTTGCCTAAACAAAAAGTGCGGTCATTACTGTAGTTTTGTTGCGTGGTGTACAAATGAAAAGTCTAAAATGTGTCCTCATGACATGCGGAATGTCATTGTAATGTTGTGCTATCTGTTCTTTGGTCTTCCCATGAGACCTGGTTGTAATATCCTTACAGTTCAGCTCCGTCAACGATGCCTCTAAACAACTCCTACGCCCTCAGATCCACACTCCATGACATATTCTATATTTATCATGTATAGAAATAAAAAACAAAATATTATAGTTCAACCCAGTCTACGTTTTGGGGGTATTTACCGGCCATCAACAGCTATCATAATGCCCATTTGTCACCTCAGCACCTCAGCACTCCGTACCTTTGGGGAAAAGTCCAGTCTTTCATTTTTAACCTGTTATTCAGCATCAGGTTACATCCTCAAGGATTTTTTTTTATGATCTCACAGATGCATGCTTTCTGTCCAGATGATAAAACATTTGCACGGGGCGAAACCTGCATTTAAAATCCAATATTTCCACAGATTGTGCTGCCACTCTGCTCTTCTTCACTGATACAGTCTGTAAAAGTATTGGATTCAGATGTTGGTTCCCCCTCGGTCAAACATTTTATCTTTTCTTACAAACAGAAGACATCTGGGAGTTTAAAAAAAAATCCTTTGAAGATAGGACTGTTCCTGGATAACAGGTAAAAAAAAAAATCAACATTTTGACTTTCTCCCATAAAGTTTGCATAAGGAAAATAGGGTGACTGAATCCCCCAGCTCATTGCTGAATGTCGGCTTACTAGCAGCCAACATTAGCGAACCAGCTAAGAATACACAACATGAAGATAAGACTTCTTTAAGCTAGTAGAAGGTGGTAGATGCCACTTCTGAGTAGTATAACCTGTTCTAAAAATAACATCTGGCATGCCTGGCTGGAACATGTATTGACACAAGCCTAGAAATAAAGCCTCAGGTTCAAGGAGTCAGTTGGCTGATGTTTAAATTCAAATGAATCCATGAAAGCTCAAATCTAGTCTTGTTTAGTTGTTTGTCTCCGTTGTAGAAAGTAATAATAAAGTTATAGTGGTTTCATGAAGTCTTCACATGGACAACCACCATTTACCACTTTCCAAAACACTCTCACACATTTACAGGCTTAGACAAATTCACATGGTCTAGTTTGTTCAATAGCATTTTAACACGTCGACAACCTACTCCGTCAGCCGCGTTTCCTTTACAACTAACCTTGAGATAGGAAACATAGTCATAGTTTAGTTTCCTGGAAAGGTTACAAGGTAAATAGAGTTGTTTTTTTAATGTATTTGTTAACAACTCCCACGAGAAAACACAAGTGACAATATAACATAGTCATGTATTCATTATATTTATCAACGAATTACTAAAAATGTAGTATGTTTGATCTATAAATAGCTGCCTTTTCACTCTCATTACAACTGAGCACATGACAAGTTTAGAAAAAAAAAAGAGTCTCTTAAGTGGACACTTGGTTAGAGTTGTACTGCTTAAAGGTCCCATATTGTAAAAAGTAAGATTTTCATGTATTTTATATTACAAAGCAGGTTGAAGTGCTTTATAAATACTGTGAAAGTATCGAAGCGCTCAATATACAGAGAAATACACACAGCACGTATTCAGAAATTGTACGTTTGAAACAAGCCGTTAGGATTTCTGTCCATTTGTGATGTCACAAATCTACAATATTTAGACCATTTCACAGTTTTAAATGTAAACATTCTAAATGTGTCACTGTTTATTCCTGGTTGCAGTGTATGTAAATGACATCAGCTGACAGGAAGTAAACATGGACCCAAACTGATGCCAGGCAATGCAACTCTGCTGCGTTGCAATTCCGTTGAAATGCACTAAAACGGAGCGTTTCAGACAAAGGGTGAATAAAGGTATATTCAAGCAGACAGTATGAGGAAAATAAAGTTGTTGTTTTTTAACATTACAGCATGTAAACATGTTCTAGTAGAAACACAAAATACAATTATGAACCTGAAAATGAGCACGATATGGGACCTTTAAGATTTTCATGAAATCAAACCCTGTTTTTAGTAGTATTTATGAACTGCATTTTTTCTGCAATATCCATTCAATGTATTTACATTCAATAATTACGTCACTATTTAGTAGTTTTCATTGTTAGTGGCGGAGTCCGCCATTCCCACATTGGATTCAAGTTGCCTTCAAGCGCATGAAGGCAACTTAGGAAGGAGTTGTTGTCCCTATGTTGTCCTTATGTCCCTTTCCTATGTTGTCTTCAACATATAAATAATACTTGTATGTAATTGAGTGTAATTGTATTTAATTGATAACAGCCTCCCTGTTCACTGTCTTTATTATTAATTACATTATTTATTATTTAATGCTGCTGCTGCTTAACATTAACAACATTCAACTGGTCAAACATGGGGTGGCCTTTATTGTGAATCAGTCACAGGAAGAAATCTAGTAAGTAGACACTGAGTTAAAGTTGTAATGCTTAAGATTTTCATGAAATCAACTCCTGTTTTACGATTTCTAAGCTGCATTTTTTCTGCAATAACCATTCAATGTATTTACATTCAGTAATTACATAATTATTTAGTTTCCATTGTTAGTGGTGGAGTCTGCCATTCCCACATTGGATTCAAGTTGCCGTCACGCGCACAAGGGATTCACAGGAAGCCATGTATGTATTCGAGCGTAGTTTTATTTATCGATAACAGCCTCCCTGTTTACTGTTTACTCTCTTTATTATTAATAACATTATTTATTATTTACTGCTGCTACATTAAAAGCATTCAACTGGTCAAACATGGGGTGACCTTTATTGTACAGTAGTCACAGGAAACACTATGTACGTAGTACGCGTGTATTAAATCACACTTGCAGTTAAAGGCGTCACTAAATCAGACTAGGATTAAATCTTTAAGATTTTTTTCCAAACTGCTGTTTCTGAAGTAAAGTTGAACCCTTCAAGCTCGGCATATGAATGCTAAATAGTTGGGTTAAAGTAAAGTGTTTCTTTTATGTTATTGGTAATGGCTATTGAGCTATTTCGCGAGGAGGATCAGACGAGTCACCTCTTCTCGCTGGGTATCGGTCTTCATCAAGTTTAAATGCATAAGCTTAACACCGCTGACCTTCCCCAAACTAATGACCCTTGTTATCACACGGGCTCCACACCAGCACTTTACACCGGGGAGACAGTAAAAACAACAGCCTCGGTTGACCGGTCCTCAATCACACCTCCATAATGGCAGTTACCTTGGCACGGTGATATCCGTCATCATCATCCAGCATTAATTTATCATAAGGGATGAGGCATTAGGAACTGCAGAGGGACAAACATGACAGAGCAGTGACAGGGGCTCCCTCTGGTGTGATGAAAAAAAACACTGGGAGCTCCATGCTGTGATGGGCAAAACAGTATGCATGGCACAAAGGAGGTCGGCACAGTTAGGCTCCAAATAAATAGTTTGTCTCTCTTTTCAAGGCAATGTTTCGATCTTTTTCCTCAGTATGTGTGTCACAGATGTGACAAATTATGTTTGGGGAAATTGAAGAGTGTTTCTAACACTGAAGATTGCCAGAAAATGATAGTGATTTGAGATTTTGTGAAAGTTGTCTTAAAAATGTGCTTGCTCTTAGAGAACTATTTCTGTTTGTTTGTTTTGTATCTTGTCTATTTCTCTGTTTCTACGGCACACATCTGGTCACCAGGATCTTCCACAGATCTCATGTCCCTATTGTTTTATTCTGGGAACTTGCACTTTACACATTTTAGGTTGACTCCAGTCATTTTAGACTCAGTGTGTCTAAATTTGACTACTTGTAAGCTAGCAAAATAAAGATAGATTCAGTATTTGTCCAGCAGAAGTTTATTCCTGGCGTAAGGAGATGCTTTGAAACAGCATTTAGACCTTTTATGTTGGGAAATAAAAAAGAAGTACTTGTTTTACGGGTTTGTAATATCCTAGGAGAATTCCTGGCGAGAACTACGTAACGATTAAAGGAAAATAGAGACAAAGTTCTGAGACAATTATTATTTTTGTCAGAAGTTAGTTAGTTGTGTTTATGTGCAGTAAATCCTTTAAATCAAATCAAAATGAAAATATTTGCATATTCATAGATTCATACAGAATTTAACTTTTTTGTGTGTGTAAAAACCAGATCAGACACATTATTATTCCAAAGCCGAGTATTTTTCTACATCTTTAAACATGTCTGGGGGGGGATTCTTAAATATTTTAGACTTTTTACTTTTGTTGCGGTGGTGGCTAGGCAGGGTGTCAGAGGGATTTATAGCTGCAGTAATTCTGCAGTAATCTGTCCTGGTGACGGCCCTGTAGACAATACTACTCAACAAAAGAATCACATTCCGTATTTAGTCAGTGTTACTATGTTGCAGGTGAAGAGGATGAATTTCTAGTAATCCACAAAACTGGATTATGAAACTGAAAAGAACAAAAGAACATGAACAACCTGCAGCGGCTTTTCACAGTCACTGTGAGACCTTGCAAAAACAAGCTTCGGTTTACAGTAAGCAGCATGTTAACAGTAACCATGGTAGGTTTACAGACAGTTCCACAGGGGGCTGTGAAGAGGGGGCTCTGTATCCCACAGGAAGGGTTTCAGAGCAGATGGTTGCCTGGGTGTGCAGGCTCGGTGGCAATCCTTCCTGCCCTTTTTTTTTTTTCTCGGTGTGTGTCACCCTGGCATCACGCAGCTCCTTCGCGGAGGGCAGCTGACAGCCATTCACCCACTCATCAGCGCAGACACCATGTTGAAGCTTGTCCTTGGGTTGGAGGAGGAGGCAGATTAGAACCAGATTGTGGTGGAGGATTTGAGGATGTTTCCAATCATTGCGTTGGAAACATGAAGCAGGATTGGTTTGGACTCTCTCAGATGATGTCTCAAGATTTGTTTTTATCGTTTTGATTTAGCTATTAAGATTTTAGTTATGGGGTAGCAACCCTATCACCATTTTCACAGGGGTCCCTTGACCTCTGACCTTAAGATATAGTATGTGAATGAAAATGGGTTCTATGGTTACCCACGAGTCTCCTCTTTACAGACATGCCCACTTTATAATAATCACATGCAGTTTGGGGCAAAAACCATGCAGTTGTTTGCATGCAGTATAAATGTGTTATTTTCTCCTATTCTAAAACGGTGTATCTGAATATTTCTGCATACTGGGGTCCACAAACAGTCTTGGAATTACATAATTTGTAAAGCTGAGACTCATGTGGATCCAATGAGCCCAACTGTATTCATGTGTCATGATGTTAGTTCCCATAGTAGCCATCGAATGAGACCATTTTTTTGAAACACTGTATAAAATGACCTGTGGTGACCTCTATGATAATCACAGCCTCATGAAACTTTACAGCCACAAACTAGAGACCTAGAGCATTCAGAGGATGGATGGATCAAACTAGAGACCTAGAGCATTCAGAGGATGGATGGATCAAACTAGAGACCTAGAGCATTCAGAGGATGGATGGATCAAACTAGAGACCTAGAGCATTCAGAGGATGAATGGATCAAACTAGAGACCTAGAGCATTCAGAGGATGAATGGATCAAACTAGAGACCTAGAGCATTCAGAGGATGGATGGCTTTCCTAGATATACTGACAATAAGGGGGTTTCTGAGTAGCTTCCAGAACAGAAGTGCACGCCATCTAATCACTGAAAAATGCAATTCTTGCAGAAATATCCAGATATCAAAAGTTTTTGATCCTAAATCACAGCATGGCTTTTTTTTAATCATTTTTATTAATTCTCGAGTGGTAAAAAATGGTTAAATTTATCACCAAATTTGTGTAACAAATTGTATCAACGCAAAACTTGCATATGTTTTGTAACAGTTTATGAGACATAGTAGAGCTTGGGGATGGAAATCATATGCTTCCATCATAATGTTCTAAGCCCTTATACACTTTTTAGGGATGTCCATAATTAACCATTTAACCGTTAACCGACATTAAGCATTTTAACCGATTAACGCTATCGGTTAAAACGTAGCACAAATACACACACTGTTTGTTGGCCACACGCTAAAGTTCCGCCGGGCAGACACACAGCTGACAACCTGCTAAACTAAACTAAATGCGCAGTGGAGACTTTTACTGGGAAATGTCCGCGACACTACACGCAGCATCGTAGCTGTTAAGTTAACGCTGCCGGACGGTGAACTGGGGACTCCCGTCAACCAATATCTGTTGTGCTCCTACAGCTGGTACACCGCTGCACGTGAGGCACAAGTCTTGTCGGTTATCGGTTAAGAAAATTTTTCAAAATGAGCATCCCAACACTTTTAATATTTGAATTAATCGTTTATTTCTGAGTTCTGACAAGTTCTGACAATAACCCAGCAATCTCAACAATCTTGATTGTTATCATATCAGGTTTCTGGCAGTAGCCTACTACCTAGAGGGAACATTCCTCAGAGTCGGTCCTCCACATGTTAATCCGTCTGGATCACACGTTGTACTGCCACCTGTTTCCCTGTCCTCCAGACATTTCCTTTGTGTCGTGTCGTAGTTCCTTTTCCTGTTCTCATCATCCTTCAAAATCCAGTCCTTACTCCTCATCACTATTCATTTCCTCCCTCTGCAAACTCTTCACTTTGAAGACACCACACGTCTTAAAACTAATAAAACAATCAATTTGACCTGTGCAACAGTTAAACAGCTCATTCTGAATGCCATGTGTAAAAAGCATTATTTGTCAAGCCCAGTGTTGATGTTTGCTGTCACTACAACATGAAAAGCTCTCTCTTCCTCTGTCTCGCTCTGTCTTCCTGGCTGGTTTCTAATGTATTCTGCCCCTCTGGTGGCCTCTAGCCAGCCTCGCTCTTATGTTCTTTAACAATGGAGAGGGAGGAGGTCACTCGATGCCTCTCCTAAGCTCGACTCTGCTCTCTTTTGCTCTCCTCATATTCCCTAAAATGCTGTTTTCCCATCTCTCCTTTCTTCTGCTCTCCTCTCCTCTCCTCTTTTCTGTCTGCTTCCCCCCCTCCCCGTTTGTTTCTCCCCAGCCCTCTGGGTGAGGTTGTCCTACCAGGATGTAACTCTCTCTCTCTCTCTCTTTCTCTCCGGAGAAAACAAAGAGCTGATACAAGGCACATTACAGCGGGCAGGTTCTTCAGAGGACGTCATATGTCGTGTTATACAAATAATATGCAAGGAGAAGAAGCACAACTATGGCCAAAAGTATGCGGACACCCAAATGTTACCTCCATACGTTGCTGAAGATCTCATTTCATAAACCATGAAATAGCTGCTGAAATCTTCAAGACTTTCCACCAGATTTTGGAACCTGTCTGTAGGGATGTGCTTCAGTGAGGTTGGATGCTGGTGGTAGCCAATGCAGGAAGTAGTAGCCATATCTGTAGCGAGGTGGAAAGTAAAAGTGGGTTATGCTAGTGTTTATACCTGTTCAGATTAGAAGGACCAGGTCTCGAATGCAGGGAGAAAGACTGGCCATCATAGAGAGGGACGAGATGCGATAATCGTTTAAATATGGGATAATAATACCACACAAACAGTCTTCTCCTGGAAGACATTCAAAGTGTTGGACTACTTTATACACATGAAGGTGACATACAGTAAAAATAGTTGTATATTAAATAGTAGGGGGACAGGAATGTAGTGCATCTGACTTTCAGGAGGAAGGCCAGAATTTACATCCTAACCAAGTTTCTTTCTTTTCCTTTAAGGTATGCATACCTTAAAGGAAAAGTGTGTAACATTTAGGGGAATCTATTGGCAGAAATGGAATCTAATAATAAGTGTGTTTTTTTACTGGGGCGGCAGTAGCTCAGTCTGAACAGACTTTGCTTGGGAACCAGAGGGTCACTAGTTGGAGTGTGGAGAGGTGCCAGTTTTCCCCAGTGCCATTGAGCAAGTGCTGACAGTGCTAACGATGATTACCTTAAAGGGACTATTTGTAACTTTCAGAAATGCTTCTTAACAGCGACACCTGTGGCCGTGAAATCAACGAAAGTCAGCGTCGGGCTCGCGCTTG
>CAKALG010043142.1:0-22162 GCA_916700815.1 Helicolenus hilgendorfi
CTGTCATCAAATTATTTTCAGCTGCACATCCTCACCCCTGTGCTCACATGTGTGTGTTCAGCCGCAGAAACAAGATGCTAAATGGACATCATCTGAACCAGATTTGCATTCAAGCATGCAAACAGACAAACAAGGCGTTGCCGCCAATGACAACACTAATTTGAATTTGAGTAAGTGATTGGACAGCCACCAACTGTAATGTGCCTGCAAGCACATGATTAGAAAGGCTATCGTGTGAGAGAGTGTGACCACATTCACAACTGATTGGCTTAAATGTCAGGGACCTCAGGGAAACAGAATTTGTGTGGGTTTTTTTGCCATGAAACTCAGATGAAATGATCAATAGCAATTTCATCTTTTAATGTCCCAAATATCCAACACACATTGGAGCACTTAATTTTTAAATAATCTCTATTTCTGGGTATAAATATATGAGACAGATGGAAACATTAAGCAGAAACTGTAGCAAAGTAAAGAAAAACAAGGGAAAGAGTCGGCTCTGCTAATGCCGGCATGCTAACGTGCTCATAATGACAATGCTAACATGCTTATTAGTATAGTAGCAGGTGTATTTTTGCCATGGTCACCATCTTAGTTTAGCGTGTGCTGGGAATTTCATCAGTTTTGCAGGTATTTAGTCATAAATTAAAGTATTGGACAAATCCACATTTTGATGATGATGGCGTTACATGTAAAGTTAAGGAAGTTGTCCAGTAAGAGACAATGTTCGCTATACATCATCCCGCTTATTACACGGCTATTTACTTTAGAAATCAATAATTTTACACAAAAATTATCCTCCACAGTCTGAGATCAGAACTGCAGCCATAGCAACGGTCTATTATAGACAAATAACAGACCATAGAATGCCATAATTGCAGACATGTAATAAGTAAGGGATAATGTACAGCTAGCCGAGTCCGACATCAGAACTGCGCCCATAGCAACGGTCTGCTATAAAGAAATAACAGACCGTAGAATGCCATAAATGACCAATCAGAATCAAGTATTCAACAAAGACGTGTAATAAACAGAGTTGTTGCAGTTCGTCCTGAGTGGGACAAGAATGGATGTACCAAATTTGGTGGCAATCCATCAAGTAGATGTTGAGATATTTCACTGGATAAGTGAACTCTTTGACTTGCTGCTGGTGCTAAATGAAAAGTCAGCAAAGTCCTTAAAGTTCATCCTCTGGGGACCATGAATGTCAAAATATAATATGTACAAAATATCATGGCAATGTATCCAGTGGCTGTCAATTGAAAATTTCAACCTCATGGTACGTCAAGAGGAAAAGTCAGGGCATCACCAAAGTCAATAGGATTTATCATCTTTGGCCCATGAATGTCTGTACAAGTTTCATGGCGTCCCATCCAATAGTTGTTAAGATATTTCAGTCTGGACCAAATTGGGTGAACAGTCGACGGACAATGTCTTGCACATTCTCAATACATTACGCTAACCCATACTTAGACAACAGAGGTCTATGCATTGACAAGTACGACAAATGTTCATTGTCCCAAAACTCTGAAAAACAAAAGCATCCTTCTCCAGAGTGTATTGCAAACATCAATACCTACGTCATTCAGATAATGTATGATATAATGGTATTTTGTTTCAGAGTGGGGACGCTGTGACCACATCCTCTACTCAATAAAGGCTTGTTTTGAATCCCCTCGGTTTGATTTCACTCCCCATTGCTGTTTGTCTTTAGCTTAGTGGTATAACACTGTGTCCACATCCTGTCTTCCAAGCTGTGAGGGAAAAAAAGGAAAAAAAACATTAAGAATATGGCATGAATATGCAATTCAGTTCACATGCATGTACTCTGGAGTCACACACTGTCCATCTTAACACATTGTGGGTGAGTGCCAGTGAACTGCCAAACTTTTAGCTTCAAACACATCCACAACATTCAACGCCTGTTCCAGGGCCAAGTTTGTCATATGGAGAAAAAAAAAAAACACAGATTATTGCTGTTTATGGCGCAGCACGATGCAGGTATCCCATCGCGACTGACATTCTACATAAAGTATACCACATGTAGCATTACAAAATTCTTCAAAACTAACGACATTAAATTTAAGAAGTCCAACTTTATAACTCTGCTGGCAAACATTCTCACTTGTTGCAACGAAAAGAGGACTGTAAGTCTGAATGTTGGAGTTGAAAGCTTGTCGAGATGAGTATTTTTTTTGTGGTGAAAGAGATGCCAACTGAGGACAAGGCAGCGGGAAGGAGAGCGGCGCAGAGGAGAGCTGGCTGTTAGCAGACATAATGGGAACCAGGCCTGGTGGTAGAGAGGTAATTAAACTGCACAGCACAATGGCGTCACCACTCGTAAACTCTTCAAGAGACGTTTTTACCTCCGAGCTCTTCCTTCTTTTCCTATTGACTCCCGTGTATCCAAGATCTGTAAAAAAGTGATTGCGTTGAACTTGGAGACAGGATTCAGCTTAATACCATTAACTGTAGGGTGGAAACATAAGCGCAATGACCACTAAGTCCCCAGATAAAGATTAATTTTCTGAGGTAGACTGAAATAGGAAGGAGTAATCCTCTTTTGCTGTTGTTTTTCATGCTCATTTCCTAGTTTTTTTACATCTTCATAACTTAAACCTTCACACTAAACCCTATGACTTTACACAATGAAACCCACTGAAGAAGTTCATGATAAACAGTCAGTGTTTTGCAAATGAATAATTAAGATTGTTCAGCCAACTAAATATCTGCCAACAAAGGATTTAAAAAAATACTCTGGTGAATGTTACTGATTTTCCAATTTCCCCGAAGCCAGACGAACTCATAGATGCTGTTTTCTGTGTCTGTCTCTGTTTGCAATTTACTTGTGGAAGCAGACTGTTTAAGGTTGAGATTAGCCAAGTTTAGCTCAATTATTGGATGTCTTGTAGAGTTATTACTGTAGCTATTCAAGTGGCAGCTATATGCTCCGAGATGAAGAATTACAGCTTCTGCAGCAGTGTTATACTAGAAACAACGGTACATGTCATGTCATTAATGTTTTAAATGATAGTATTAAAGCTGCACTAAGCAACATTTTGATATTAATTTAAGCTGCCTTCACAGGATAAAAAAAACTTTGTTCTTCGCTCACTGCAACGTAGGGCACAGAGCCTTGCAGAGTCAAAGCGCAGAGAAGGTTTAATACTGTATGTCATCAAAAAGTGCGCAAGGAATGCCATTTACTTCAACAACAACAGTTGTAGCTGTTATCTCATTGGTTGTGCTTAGAACTTTTAAAAGGTGATATTATGTCAATGTGTTTACAACTTGGCGTAAAATGATTTAATGCAGCTTTAAGGTCTTTATTTTGAAAAGTAGGCAGGTATTATGCTAATGTGTTACGTGGTGACATCACCACGTTGCGAAAGAAAAGGCGGGACTTTGTAACTTTGCAGACCTTTTACATGCACAAAAAACTATAACATACTAAAGGAAAGGGGGGAAAACATTAAAAAAAACACATAATAGACCCACTTTAAGTGTTTTTTTTATGTCATACGGTCATGGTATGAAGAGAGACAAATTTCAAAATGGACAATAAAGTTATATTGTAACGTAAATACACATATCTGCAGTGGCAGTTAATGTGTGTACTCAGGGAGTGGATCGATTAAATGTAATGTGTAATTTCTTTGTTAACACTGAAATGATTGACTACTATGAATGTGTAATGTGTAGCTTAGGTAGACCAGTCATCTTTGGAGGTGTCGAGATGGACCTTACTACCTCTCTGTGGAAGTGGCATTTAATTCCATAGACATCCACTAATTGGTCTAAAATAAGCTAAGCTCACTATTAAACATATCTTCAAACTGCATACAGAGAAATAAAACAGCCCCCAATTTGCTTTATTTGCAGCCAAACCAAACTTCCCACTTAGCTTCATGTTCATATTAGCTTTTTTAAATGATGTTCACATTTGCATTAAACCTCATCACTCGCACTTTTCTCCCACTCACTCAACGGATACAGTCGAAGTGAGGGCACATCTTCGTATCCCAAGGCTCTGTGTGTGTGTGTGTGTGTGTGTGTGTGTGTGTGTGTTTGTGTGTGTATGTAAGCCTATCACCCTGAGGAGGGTGTCAGGGTTCAGGGGGCATCAGAAGGGTGCAGGTCACGACCTGCCATGTCACGCTCTAATTGTGATTGTCATGTTGATGGAGAGGAAAGAAACTGGAAAATTAGCAAGCTAACATAAATTTTAATGGCCGTGGAAATGTGTGTCTGAGAGTTTGCGTGGGAGTGTGTGTTTATGTGTGTGTATGTGTGAGAGTGACAAAGAGAGAGAGAGAGAGAGTTTGTGTGTGTAGGCGAGGAGGAGAGTGAGTTATTTTGTCCCAGGGCAAACGGAAACCATTGTTTAAGCCACAGCTCTTGTCTCATAAGTGTTTGCTGTTGTGGGAATGCTGCGGTTTTGGAGTCGCAGAACAAGAACGTAGTGTTACACTAACAGAAACGGAAACAAAGTGAGGAGGAGAGAGAGCAGATGGAGGGAATAAGAGAGGGGGAGCTGCAGAGACAATATGAGGAAAAAGACATAATGAGACACAGAAAGACGGAGAGCCAGAAAGAATTTGCATGCAAACCAGAGTCGGAAATAAAATAAACTATACGAGAGAGAAATATAGATAATGAGAGACAGATACAGAAAGAGGAAAAGCAGAGAGCGGTGCAGTGATGGGAGACGTGCAAAAAAAACAAGAAAGAGAGAGGACAAGGGAGAGGTGATTCCTCCCATGCCTGTCTTTTATTTTTTTCTGTGATCTTTCTTTCTCAACCTCGGGCTACGCGTATCCCCAGGCCGGCCCGCCGTTGGAATTTACAGTCCGGTCGGCCTGCCTGCTAATAAAACACATGTGGACTTGTAGAGGAATGGGGAGGGACGGAGTCCTGAGAACAGCCTCTCTCTGTATCCCACTTACTTAAAGCACACTCATACATGCACAGGAACAAACCCATTCATATCCTACATATATACCTGCAAATGCTAATGCAAACACATTCACATGCTTGTAAACATGTTCACCGCACGTTCAGTACTAGTGATTAGTTAGTGATTCTGCTTCTACAATACCTTTTCTACTGCTACTATTGTTTCTAGTGCTGAATAAGTATAGATATACAGATGGATACATATATGCAAACATATTTAATATTATGCCACCACTACACAAAAACACAAGGTGTTAGCTAATAATTGCCATTACATTTACTTTTACACCATTTCTTCCAATATTAACATTGCTGTTGGTAATTGTTTTGGTCTTGGTACAACATTTGTCCATGCTATATAGGCTATGCTAATGCAAAGTACTGTATATTGTGTATTGGCTAAAACAAGACTATGAGCCATGCCACAGCAATGCTTTGGGCTGAATGCTAAAAGCAGCATGCTAACATGTTCATAGTGACAATGCTAACATGCTGATGTTTAGCAGGTATACTGTTTAATAGAGATGCGCGGGTCGATCCACAACCCGCAGGTCGGGCGGGTTCGGGATGGGCGGGTCAAAAAGTGGAAAACAGCATTTCGAGTAAGTTATTAATAACTTATAGAAAAACATTGCATGCAATAGTCCAGGTGCCACCTTCTCTTCCCTTCTCTTGGTCTCTCTCTCACAAACACACACACACACACACACACACAGCGAGTGGTGCCGTAATGCGTAACGTTTGTGGGTCGGGTTCAAGTACCTGCATATTATACGCATATTTTTGCAGTGCGGATTGGCTCTCATAACAGGTCGGGTGGGTACAGGTATTACAAAAAAAAAAACTGACATATGCATCATTACTGCTTATGTTCACCATCTTACTTCAGCATGTTAGCATTTGCTAGTTAGCACTAAACACAAAGTACAGCTGAGGCTGATGGAAATGTCATTTTGCAGGTATTTTGTCATCAACCAAATTTGACCTGATGATGCCAGTAAATGAAAAGGGGATCACTAAAGTTGTTAGCCTTCATCCTCTGGGGAACATGACTGTTTATACACGAATTTCACGGCAATCCATGTAATAGGTGTTGAGATATTTCAGTCTGGACCAAAGTGGTGGAGTGACTGACCGACATTGACAGCCCTAAACCGCTAGTGTGGCTAATAAATACCAAGCAAAGAAAAGTTATAAAACAAAAGGCCCCAAAAAAATTCAAAATACAATATTGATTTGGAATAGAGCCCGACAAATAATCTCCTTGCCTGCCATTGATAACCACTTCTAGACACACAAAAAGCCGTCCTGGGATCAGTTGAAACCATATATTCCAAATTTGTAAAGTGGATCATTGGGGGATTAGGCTACAAATGTTCCACACATGTCATTGATTTCTACTCTGCAAAGCATGAACACTGGCCCGAGCAAAGTGGCCTCAAGTCCAGCCGAAATCAGTCCTGTATGTCTTTCCTGTGCTCTGCTCCAAATACCAACTGACATGGAGAACACATGCAGCTCTTCTTTATCCATTCACAAAACTCACCGTCTACCCTCTGCTAATCGTAAGGATCCCTCTGCTTCGTAAGGATCCCTCTTTGTCTCTGTGATTCATCCTCCAGCTGTCCACAAAATATGTCCTTGCTGGGCAGATAAGTTCAAGGATGATCCCCCGCGTAGAAAACGCTTGCAATTAAATGTTTTATATACTTGCCTCAAGAGGAGTGTGTGTCGGACAGAGGAAAAGAGAGTGTGTGCATGCCTGTGTCATGTGTGCTTCCAACTGCAGGGGCCCTCCGGAGTTTTGTGAGACTCCAGGGGGTCGAGAAGAGAGACAAATAGAGAGCGCTGTCACCAAAACCTCTCAAACTCAACCTCTCTCCTCGTTAATCTGCAGTCCTCAAGAGAGTCTGCAGAGATGCGTGTCTGTGTTTAAGAAATATGTTCAGGTTAGCCCGTTGGTCAGCAGCATACCTGTTAAAGGTCCCATATTGTAAAAAGTGAGATTTTCATGTCTTTTATATTGTAAAGCAGGTTTAAGTGCTATATAAATACTGTGAAAGTATCGAAACGCTCAATCCATGGAGAAATACACACAGCCTGTATTACGAAACTGTGTCTTTGAAACAAGCCGTCAGGATTTCTGTCCATTTGTGATGTCACAAATCTACAGCATATGGACCATTACACTGTTTTAAACGTAATATTCAAAATGTGTCCCAGTTTATTTCCTGTTGCAGTGTATGTGAATGACATCAGCTGACAGGATGTAAACATGGACCCAAACTGTTGCCTAGCAACTCAGTTCCGTTGCAATTCCGTTGAAATGAGCTGAAACTGAGCGTTTCAGACAGAGGGTGAATACAGGTATATTCAGACAGACAGTATGAGGAAAATAATGTGTTTTTGAACATTACAGCATGTAAACATGTTCTAGTAGTCAACACAAAATACAAGTATGAACCTGAAAATGAGCATGATAGGGGACCTTTAAGTGATGAGAACACACGTACCAAAGTCATCTATACTGTATGTATAATATAGTGCTGTAAACACAACATTCCCATATTATAAAGTTGATATAGAAAATATATTAGCTAACAATTGCTTATTTACACATCAAGCAGTTATGGAGCAACACTAGCATTCATTTGGAGTCGTGTTTTTTTTACAATCCAACCCACAGGGTTGGATATAAAGCTCCTAAGTTGCTTAATGAGAGAGCGACTGGGTCGAGTATAGTCACCCAACTTTCCTACAATAATAAGTTTTATTTTCTTCAGATGACATTAATTACATAACTAATAATATATAAGTTAACATTTTGCTATGATGGTTGTTTCTTACAGTAGTTTATCCTTGAGTTCCCAGACTGTAGTCCTTGTATGTTAAATATGTTGGTAAAATGAGGGTTAATTACATTATAGTGATGTTTGTCTTATAAAAAACTAGAAGAGTTTGTAAAAATACTATTAGCTTAAACGTATCTATACACTACATGTGTAATATTGGTCACAACTAGATACACTTGTGCTTTCTGTGGACTTTCTTTTCTGGTTTGAATTGAAAGTTTACGTCATCACACGGTCAATTTGACGGCTTTCCAGACTTGTCAAAACTCAAGACAGCGGCCTTGACACCGAGATACGATCATCTGTTTCATAATTAGAAGGGTGTAAACAAAGAGAGGGGCCTTCCAAAACTTCTCCATTGTTCCTCAATCTGTCCCGCATCATGTGGACGTACAGACGGAGGTGGGGGGTTGGGACACGACCGGGGTCACATTAAGGCTAAGGCTGGGTCTGTACATTATTAGGCTGAAGGCAGATAACGATGGAGGGATGGACAGAGGGGGACGTCTTAGTGATTAGATAGACCGTCTTAATGTATATCCAGTATAGAAGTGTCCTTTGGACGTGTAATCTGCCGCTCATTGCAAGTCCTAGATAAAAAATAGCTGTAAAATGTAACATGACGAGCAAACTTGCATCACACACGTGAGGTACCGTGAGTGGGAAAATTGCACAGTGCTGGGGTCACATACAGTACACTATAAGTGTGTCATGTCAGTGGAAGGAGGGGCTGAAGCGGTTATTTGCTCACTGTCTGTGTATTGTCTTTGTGTAATCTGTGCTAATGAGGGGGACGGAGTAGACAAGGCTGCACTATGTAGGGCACGTTATTATATTCATTCACTTCAATTACTGGAAATGAATGAACTGAGTCACTTATTTGTGGCTCATTAAAACATATAAAGTTGAGGGCGTATTCATCCTCTAGACATTGTGACTGTGTGTGTCATTTTGTAATGGCAGCTTTTACATTCTTTGTCCATGCTGGATATGTCATTATAAGACGTGGTGGGGCCCAGCAGACACAGGTCTGCGGAGGGGCTTTTTGACCCACCGGTGCTTCAGCCGTGTCTGACAGCAAATCTCCGGGGACTCATAGTGGATCTTCTCTTTGCATGTAGAAAGGAAATGGGTATTAAGTTCAGGAAACTCCCCCACCCCCTTCTGTAAGTTATATCAACTGTGTCCTTTATTGTCAGTGTTTATCCTTTTAGACATTTACAGTTCTCACAAAGAATAAACCACTTTGTCTGAATTGGGGTTCTTGTTTCTTCCCGAAACCACGGCCACATCAAAAAAGCCTTTCATTTTCTTTGCACTATTTTTAATTTAATAGTTTTAAAATTATGTTTTTGTATATATATATATGAGAGTTTTGCAATAAATAATGGTCTAAATGTTGCTTTGGAAGTTTTTTCATGCTGAAATGAATCAGACTTTTGGGGCATTAGAGTAGCTCTTGTATAAACATAAAGAAATGTAAATAGAAATAAAGACGTATGTAACATGTAAATTATGTACATAATGCTACAATAAGTACACAATACATGTACTGTTAAGAAATAAGTAAGTACTAAAATTAAAAATTAGAAAATGAGAATATAAGATATATGAAATGTGTTAGAATATTTGCATTAAAACGTGCAATATATAACAAATAACCACAGCGCAAATAAGTGAATTCAAAATGCTGAGAAGATATGAACAAAATACTGACAGGAAAGTTGGATTTTTCATCACTTTTGGGGAATGGAAATGATTCAAGACATTGAATATGCAACAGGAAAGGAGCTCTGTCACACAAAAAACAAATAATTGCACCTTTTTAAAACAGAATATATATACACTGTATATTATTTTGACTTTGGCTCATAATTGACTCTACAACTTATCTTAAAGACAAACTTCTCATGTTGCTTTCTTGTGTGCAGGTTGTTTTCACACTGCACTGTCTGCATCTCTGTGTGTTAAGTTGTGAGCCGTGTGAACACTGAGTGTGGGCTGGGCTTGTGTAAATGTGGTTTACATAAACCTATAATTGCTTTCCCATCCTTGATCCCATGCCGCAGGCCTGTTCCTCCCGTGTCATGCTGCCGCAGTGTCAGTATAGCATGCCAAGCCATGCTGTTACATGCGTAATTGATCGGTCTCCATGGTGACTGACGTGGAACCTGAGGAGTCATCGCCCCGGTGATCTTGGTCGGATTCACAAGCTTCATATCCGATTATGTCATAATTGTGTAATTCTTATTAAAACAAATGAAAGATGTGATTCAGTTTTAGTAATTCAACATGCTTCAGGTTGCATTTGTCATTTCCACTAAGTGAGATTCGGTTATTTTTGCCTAAATTGCACATATTTAGAGAGTTACTGGAGAGGACATGGTAATGAGATGAGTAATCAGTGAGGCTGAGACTGGTGAACCCGTCACAAATGATTTGTATAAAGGCCACTGCGGTCAGACGAGTATTATCCTAATGCAGGATGTCTATTCAAAGAAAAGAGGTCACGCTCAATAAAAGAAAATGTTTTTCATTTCATTATAAATGAAATGCTGTCTGCCTCGGGGCCCATCTATTTATGCCTTTTGCAATAACTGTTTTATTTGAAACGATTAAAAAATATGAGTGGTAACATCCTTTGTATGGAAAAAAATCTGAATTAATCATAATAGTGTAGCAGCAGGTCTGTTTCTGAGCATAAATCAAATTCTATCTTTAAATCACAACTATAATTCTGATGTGAGCTATTAAAAAAAGCCTGAGGTTAGTGAGGGTGAAACTGCGACACAGGTTGCAGTATGTTCAAATAAACTATCATTGCCACAGGTGCACATGTGTTTCAAAGTCTGATAGTTTGAGGAAAGCTGCAGTTTGACAGTTACAAGCCGAGAGTGATGGGCTTTCGCTCGAGGACGGATGAAAAGTCACTCGGAGTTCAGACACATCTGCCTGTCTGCCTATCCGCCTGTCTGTCCGTCCGTCTGGCAGATGATCGATGTGGAGCGTCTTTCTGCATAATGCGAAAATCCCAGCAGAGTGAGCCAGAAAGGGCACCGCTGGACGTGAACAACAAGGTTTAAATGGCATGGCACTGAAATTTGGGGGGGATTTTGGCATTCAACTGGCATTAAGCTCATCAAAATTAAAAAGGTTAGAGGCAAACTCTGTGGAATGTAAAGTGGACGCAGTCGTTTATGAGACGTGTGTCTTCTGAGGCCTAAGGAATCACATAACCATAATTTTCTATGTATTGTTTTGTAATAATTTATACAATATATCTCTTGACTAGTCCCCCCCTCCTGCCAGTTAAGAAAATAAATGTCAACACACCCAGCGTGACTCCAGAAATAGCTGAGCCGGGAATGCAAACACCATGGCGTGATATTGACATTTTGCAAATTCAAGATGTGATTATCGGGCTATTATAACGGCGGCAACTGAGCACAGCAAGACTAGAATAGCCTGGAGGAGATGATTTATGTGATGCACAGACATACAGTTCTCAGTTTGACCATTAATCTGAATATATACCCACTAATAATAACATTTTTCTACAAGGGCAGCCAGCCAGAATGATGAAGGGTCAATGTGTTGTGTGAGAGAGGCGACGTGTCATCCTGTTGCTGATTGATTGGCCCTATAGCGCTCATGGTGATACTATGGACTTATCTGTTCTTGACAAACATGTGACTGGATGAATTCATCTGACACACACACACACACACACACACACACACACACACACACACACACACACATTCTACATCTACATGGTAGATACTTTGATCAGACATGTAAAGGCTTTGCATTCAAGTGGAACCCTGTTGGAAGAAAACAGTTCTCTGAATTAAACAACAGAATAAGTTGGTTGTCATTTCCTTCCATAATAATCATTGTTAGTTTAGGTTTATTATTAGATTTAGGCATAAAAACTTCTTGGTTACAGTTACAGAAAGATTGTGGTCATGGGAGATTTTGCAGCACGATATTTTCCTGCTACATCCGCCATCTGACAGATAATATCAATATTATGCTTGCATGCAGAGGTAAAACCCTTTTCAGAAACCTGAAGTGAAAAATGTAAAATTTACTAAGATTCTCATTTAAGAAATCTGGTATAATACAACAATAATAGTTACTTAAGTAAAAATGTTAAATGTAGTGAGGAAGCAATTATTTTGTAAGGAAATATCAAGGTCATATAATTTATATTGTTAAAATAAAGAGATTTCAATAAAAGAGACTACAATGCGTATGGTTGTGATGTATATTGCTGGTGTGAACACTGTAAACACTGTTTGTAATAAGAACAATAACATAACAATTTAAAGATGCAAGAATTAACTAAAAAATTAGACTAATATTAAAATAATCTCTCTCAATCATCACTTATGCCCCACTAAAAGTGAGTGGTGGTGTTGAGACCCTGCCCTCTGCCTGTATTTTCTCTTTTCTTATTATTTTGCTTTACTCGGGACGCTTCTGGGCATCTGCAAACAGCCTTCAGGCCCCTCTTGGCGGTATAACCCCCAGCCAATAACAGCGCGCAGAGTGTGCAGACCTCAAATATCGCCACCTTTACTCTGTTAGATACAAAAGGGACATATTTCACAGATGTGAACGGGTTGTGTTATGTGCATGTATTCCAGTGATGCCTCTGCTCCTTTGTGTGCTGTGAGTGCAGCTATGATCGGTCCGTGTCAGTAGTTTGACGAGAGCAGCCACAGCCAGCAGCATTCATTCAAAATCCGGCAACTTGGCACCATCCCGCAGAGTTGTGCGTAGTTAGTTGTGTGTTCATTTGTGTTTTAGAATATAACCGCCAGGAAACAATCAGAAAATACAATTTTATTTCTCTGATTCACTGCTTTGCTCTCACTAACGCCGCTCCCTCTCTTCATTCACTCTATCGCTCAGTCGACCATCACTGCTTTCTCTTGGCTTGTCGAGCCGTGGAGGAGTGGCCAACTTTGAATGCAGGGTGTTTACAAACAGCAACCGACAACGGTTACATATTATACATTTAAGTCTTTGTGTCCCGTCAAACAATCATCAATGTACAGTAAACCCACATAATGAACGTGCGGCACCCCTTAATCCTGAATGCACAGATTGTAAAACAAAGGCCTGGCTAATCCTGTGGCTCTGCGGAATTTGGAGCATCCCTTCTTAATGTATGCAGCTCTTTGTTTTAATGAGGCTATGTATACTGTACAACACTCTTACTACTTTCCCACAACTGTGCCAAACTTTAGCCACATCACTCTCAATGCCTCTCTTAATGTGGTCGACGTCGGCCCCCCGTAGTCCCTCAGGCTGTGGAGTGATGTCGTCTGTTGCTCTGCACGCCACCTTGTAATTAACCTGTTTATTTTAAAAAAAATGCTTTATAAATAAATTTGACATTGCTTGATGTGATGGATGTGCGGTTAGCTTCATGCACTGCAGGAGCAGACTTCTGAAGAGTGTAAAACGGCCCCTGTTAGTGGCTTGCCCTCATATATACATGAAGCTTTCGGCTCCAGGGGGCCACGCCGCCGGTGGTACGGCTTTAATGAACGCCACTGCAACACACACATATGTATGCACACAAGAGACAGCATGCGTAGGCTACGCACAAAGAGAAAACACACGCACGTATTTATGCGCGTGCACACGCTCGTGGTCACTCGAGCAAACGAGGTTAATCAAGCTGGGATGATTCAGCCCACCCTTCAGCTGCTGTACTTGTTGTGGGTGCCCCTCTTCTTCACAGTCTGTGGTGCTGCTGGGTGGCTTGATTCCATCTCTTTGTTTACACATTTAGCTTTACTTATTTATTTTACGCATGAAGGATAATTAACTGTTTGCTAAGCCCCACCCCCCTTGGTTACTGTTGCAATACAAGCGTTCCATTCTTACAAATTACAGTGATAACGGAAGAAGGGTTATTACTCGAAATTCCTAGTCATTTTTATAACAATGGCTCCTTGATTTCAGACAGAGGTAAGACAAAAGCAGGCTTTTCATTTCAAGCCAGAGATTGTCAATTTTGCTGAAATTACAAATATCGCCATTTCAGTTGTAGCCACCTGGCTAATAAAGCCAACGTTGCCTTCATGAGTTGGTTTATTCTGCGGTTGACTTTTTAATGGTTTAAGCTGATTTCTTTTAAAACAAGAACCCTGTAAAGGAGTCTTTTATGTGCGCTTGATAGCTACCGTACATACGATGCCAAGAAATAGTAAGCGAACCCCTTGGATTTCCCTGCATTCTTTCATTATTTAGTCATAAAATGTGGTCTGATATTCTTCAAAGCACAGCAGGCGCCAAGATTTTTTCTCTCCCGGCGCTTGATCAATGGAGGCGCTAAGGAAATAGTCGATTTTCATGACTTCGGAGTTACTTTACAGGTTTTTTTTCAATAAAAGCAGATATGGCACAGAGCATGTTCGAAATTAATGTAGTTTTTAATTGAATTTGGCCAAAGAATACTCAACGAAATAGTTGTTAAGCCTAACACAATTGACCACAAAGCAATGACAAAAACGTTGTTCACGTGTAAAGGTTAAAGACTTCAGCACCAGACAATTCCCATGCAGCCACGATTAATAACATAATGCATCCAAAATGTTACAAGAATTCATGATCCATCACTCACGTAACGTAGCCTAACATGAGGGCGCACGCAGCCAAGGATCACATTGGGAAAAGAATATGTGGTTGTTAACTTTAACATATTTCTTTTCTTTAAAAATACTAAATAACTTGTGGGGGTTTAACTGGGGCTACACAGATTTGTAATGTGGCTATATCACCCGCTAGCCCCGCTGTAGAGCCGCACTGCTTCAAAGTCCCAATAATGAACAAGCTACATCTGGCTGAAATAGTAACAGAAGAACAATTGTATGTTTTGGTGTATTTATTGAACTATTTGCTTGAACGTTCAAAATTGAAAGTTTGGAAAAAGAAAGTGAACCCTTGGTTTTAGTTCGACCTTATTTCACAGCAGTGACCTCAATCAAATGTTTGAGTTGATGTTGATCACATCTCCACATTGGCCAGGAGGAATTATAAACCATTTTCCCATACAAAACTGTTTCTTTATATTCACATTTCAGGAAAATGTCTTTCGCAAATGGCCTCTTCGTATTAATTGATTTGAGGCCTGGATTGACCTTGACGGTCAATTAGTGGCTTTAGATTGACATCATTGGGGACTGACGATGGGATGTTCATGTGATTGTAATGAAAAATACTTAAAATATTACAGGATGTAAGTTAGTGTTGCCACATTATAAAAAAGAAGCATTATACTACTTTTAAATTTAGATTATGGGTCCTTTTCTGTGACCTTTAGCCTACTCTCCCTCCTTCTCCCAAGCAAAACCAGCTGACAGAACATGGTATTGTTGAGTTTGAGGGGGCAAAAGGATACAGGCCGTACCTTATGTTATCCACAATGGTCATTTTCTTCAATCCTTTTCCATAACTAACCCCCCACTCTGGGCCCAGAGAGAGTGCTGCTATATGGACTGCGTGCTTGGGTTTCATTGTGAGTCAATGGGGTGTGAATAACAAGCATGGGCTTTTTCTGCAGGACACAGTTGGCGCATTAAGAGATGATCTGCAGAAAACAAAGGATCAGAGGGTGTGAGGGACAAACTGTGCGGGACTGGAGGAGAGGTTTACACACACACTTAAAGATCACACAATACAGTAGAGGGGTCAAAGAAGAACGGATTAGCCAGAAGCCATTCTTTTGCATGTGTTTTCAGTATTTTGCTGTTTTATGCATTAGTGCTTGATTCATTCGAAATGGATAGTGTTCACAACTTGCGTTATTTAGAGCTCGACAGCTTACTCGGAACTCACATTTGAATTCGTTCAGGCAGGGCTGCAGTCTAAATCAGCATATGTTTTCGTGTTTTCTTCCCCCCTCTGCCTAAGTCAACAGCAATCGGGCCAGAAAGTCAATGAATAGTGTCTTTATTTCACATGGATGGCTGCAGCAAAGGATCTACTCGAAAATATCACCTAGGTGGTCTTGGTTCAAGTGCAGACTGGAGCGGGAGTGAATTACCGAGCGAAACCGTGTCTTTTTTATTCAAAATGACAAGATTAGCTATGCATAAAACAGAAAACTTGTTTCAGGTTGCCTTGAAAACTGGATTTGGAGGGAGCCCAGTAACAACATTAGCAGGCTCTGATGTGATTACCAGACTGTTGGTCGGCACAGAAAGGCGACTTTAAAAGCTGCAGACTTACGATTGTGACGCTTCTCGGTATAGCAATCAGTTTAACTAGTGGAGGTGTCAGAGCTGTAGGGCGCCTAAAGAGGGACTTAATCAAACATGATGTATGGTTTCGTGTTGGACTGAGAGCTGGTTGGCAGGAAATGCACATCCATCACACCAACAGCCAACCTATTTAGTTTCTGACTGAACACTTTAAATTGGATTTAATTTGATTGACTTTCGCAAAAGGGCGTTTCCAAACCAAATTTGCACGTGAATCTTATTAAGTGGTCTTGTTTTGTGTTTCTGCATTTTGGCAGTTGAAGGTCGTTCAAAATAAAAGTCAGTAGGTGAGCTCACTATTTGTTAAAGTGATACTTACAGAAGGAACGGTGGTATGAATGTAAAGCCTTGACCATGCTAAGAATCTACAGCTTTGTTAGCAGCTCTGTACTTAGGCTGCATTCACACCAGATCAGGCAGTGTGGCGAAAATGCAAGTTTTTTCCATTCATTGTGAATAGAAGTAGTGTTTTTGGGATGCAGCTGCCGCAGGGGTTGCCGAAAAAAAAAAAAACGCAGTTTGTAGCAGAATAAACATTTGGAGAAACACAACCCGACGTCAGGTGGATCGCCAATCACGTAACCGGCGATCCAGTGCTGTACAACCCAGCCATGAGGGAACAAAAGATGCGGTTAAAGCTTGTGACACACCAAGCCGACATCAAACGAAGGCCACCAGCTGCATCGCCTCACGTCGCCTTTGTTTTCGCCAAGAGGTTGCACTCGAACACATCACAAAGACTACAGCCAACTACCATGTATGTTCTGCAGGTAGTCTGTATTTGTCATTCACAAAGGGAAACCAGAAGACAGGGGATAAACAAGCCATTGTTATGATGTATGATGTTATTCATGTTATTCAACATGCTGAATCAGCGGAAAAAAACTCCAACGTGGGGCAGACTAGAGCCGACGGTGCAGAACACACCAAAAAACTAGGCCGACGGATGCTCACCGTCAGTCCCAAACTGTCCAACCAGCTTGGTGTGGCAGGGCCATAATAGGCCATTGATGCATTCTGGTATGGTTGCAGCCTTCGTGGTGCTTTGTGCTAAATGCTAACCTCAGCATGCTATCATGCTCACAATGACAATACTAACATGCGGATATTAAGCATGTGAACATTTGCTTATTAGCACTAAACACAAAGTACAGCTCAGGCTGATGGGAAGGTCAGGTTTTTCAGATAAACCAAAGTATTAGACAAAGTGAAATTTTGACCTGTTGGTGGCGCTAGATGCAAAATTACAGGATTACCAAAGTGATTAAAATTCATCCTCTGAGGATTATGAATGCCTGTACCAAATTTAGTGGCAATCCATCCAGTAGCTGTATTGGGTGGATTGTATATTTTTATAATTGAATATTTCACTAAAACAAAAAAATGACAACCTCATGATTTATTTATTTATTTGTTTGTTTAATACCAATTATAATATTATTTTTTTCTCAACTGTTCTGTTTTGAATTATGTATTTTTTTTGTTAATTTACAATGCATATCTTTAAAACCAATACAATTTTATCACAAAAAAAAACAACCTCATGGTGTACTAGAGCAAAAGGCAGGGGATCACCAAAGTGAGTGGGATTTATCCTCTGTTGACCATGAATGAATGTACAAAATCTCATGCTAATCCATCCAATACTTGTTGAGATATTTCAGTCTGGACCAAAGTGGCGGACCTACCAACGTTGACATCCAAAAAAAGCCATAAAATGTTCTCTCCCAGAACACTTGTGCTTTTAAGATTTACAGCAATAAGTATGCCAAAGTTGTGCAGATATAAAAGGTTTTGGAAAGAAAATCTCTTCTTTTTCTTAGAACTCTTGGCAAGAAAAACAGGAAACCTCAGTATTTTCTGCAAGTTTCTGTCGACCCCCAAAACATTTCACAACCGTTTAGCGTGACACACGCGACCTTGTGAATGTCTTTGTTTTGGTTGCGGTGAACCGAGGTCACTCTGTGTTGTGTCCTCGGGCTAATAGCGGGTTAAATGAGCCCGGCAAGTTGCAAAGAGGCCAAGAGTCCGTCTGAAGGGTCTCAGAGCTGGTTATTGAGCAGACGCGGGTCCAACACAATGCAATTTATGCAATTAATTAATCTGTTGGGATGAATGAAATTCATTATTTTGCTTCCTTTAGACGTTGCCTGGGCAAAGTTTGGTGCTGTCAAGTTCGATGTAGTGTTCAGACTGTTGAGGCAAGCCTGTAGGTCCGGGGTGTCGCCACTGGTTCCCCCGGGGACGGATGACCTTTAACCCCCTCTGGTAGCCAAGAGGTCACCAAGCTTTGACCTCGGCTGTTACGAGGGTGCATTCCCACTGAGAGAGGTTGAAGGCCTGAAACCTCAAGGTCGCAAACACACACACTCAGACAGACAGATGCACACACACACATTCACGAGCATAAACACATTCAAAATACCCACCAAGCCCCCGTTCTCCTCTTGCCGAGTCAGCAAAAACAAACCGCTCGGTTTTTGATAATCGAGTTTGACTTTGAAGGTTTTTCTCTGTGAACATTATTAAAGTTCTCCCAGAGTCACAAAGTCTGGCGCGGCTTTATTAATTAGTGCAATGAGTAGCGAGTGATTTACGGCAGGAGTCTTTGGTGTCGGAGCTTAGAGTGGTGGAAATAGGTATCATTAGTCTGCGAGACACTCTAAGTAGTGGCCATATACACATAATGAAAGCTTTCATTAGGAATCTGGAAGGTGAGTGTTGTGGCAGCATGATATGCTTGAGAGCATATATGCATGCGTGCTTGTGTACATGTACCTTTTTATGGCTTTGTTTGGCTCCCGTTCTCATCAGGGTTACTGTATTTGGCAACAAGTGTAGCACGCACACAGACTTTTCTCTTTCCTTTCTCCCTTTGTCTTTTCCACATCTTAACCTCTCATTCATTTGTTATCACCTTCACCTCCCCAAACCTCCAAATAAGCGCTGACTTCATTGTCCAGTTTGGCATTTCCTCCTCACCCCACATGACCCGTCTCCCTCCCACCAGTATCGGTCTCCGCCTTTATTTACCATTTATTTACCTCATGCACCAGTATTTTTTATGTACTCAAGTGTTGCCCGCTGTTTCATGGTTAAAGGTTACTGAGTGTGCATATACCAAACAGTACATACAGTACACTTTAGATAGACAGCAGGTTGATGATTTTTCCAGGTTTTACAAGTAGCCATGGGAAAAGTAGCCTACAATGTGCTACTGTGCTTTGATGTGATGCAGAAGCGTTTTACATGGTGGATCTGATTAATGAGGTCAGTTGCTTTTTTTTGCCCAGTTCATCATCTGTGTGTTCAGCTAAATTGATTAGGATTGCGAAAAATATTCCAAGTAGAGGCAAAAAACAAATAAATAATTTGTGTTTGATATTTGTTATATTGGATTATTATTTTGTATATTTGTTTGTCTGTACTTTTCTGTGCAGCTGCTGTGTTGACCTTCATCTCCCTATTCATTACAAAGCATAGTTAGAGGCATACTTCAGTCCCAGACTAGCTCATTGCCATTTTTAGCCTCTCTAGCATCTTGGCTCTAGGGATGGCTATGTTTTGGTCTGTTGATCCACCACTTTTGTCCAGACTGAAATATATCAACTCGATGTATTGCCATGAATTTTTGTACAGACTTTCATGGTCCCCAGAGGATAATCCTACTAACTTTGGTGATCCCCAGACTTTTCCTTCTCGTGTCATCAGGTTAAAATTTTCATTTCATGCATTACTATAGTTTATGATCGAATACCTGTAAAAAACTAAACACATTCCCACCAGCCTCAGCTGTTCTTTGTGTTTTGTTCTAATCAAAAATGTTAGCATACCGTCACTATTCTGTGTTGTGACAAACCTAAAAGGCTAAACTAAGGTAACCATGGTAAACAATACCTGCTAAACATCAGCATGTTAGTATCGTCATTGTGAGCATGTTAGCATCATAGACTGTGGATATATTGGTTTGTGGACTACAGGTTTGAAGCCTCAAGTTCGGCATTTTGACCGTCACCATCTTGGTTTTTGGTCGTCGCCATCTTGTTTTTTTTTGCAACCAGAAGTGAGGGCGGAGCTAAGTATAATCAAATGTTGAATAACACATTTTTAGGCGACCAAAATGTTACAATTAACTTTCATGAACTGAAAACAGACTGTGAAAAGAGTTAAAGTTCTAAGACAAAAACACAGACAACTCCCACGCAGGTAGCCACACCCTAAATAATCCCCAGCTTTATGGTCTATTTGACTCTAAATGGGACCATGATTTACTAAATGAACATCATGCTGTATGAAAGAAGACTTGAAACTAGCGATTGAGACCATAAACTCATGTTTACAATGTTTACTGAGGTAATAAATATAAAAGTAGGGTAATTTTCTCATAGACTTCTATACAATTTGACTTGTTTAGCAATGATGATGAATGCATGTTTAAGGCATTGGCTTCACTTTTCAGACCCGGAGGTTGCCGCCTGGTTAGCACTTAATCTCAAAGCATTACAGCCTCATAGAGCTGCCAGTATGGCCATAGACTCTTTGTCTTGTTATGCAATTTGAAGGCATCTTGAACAGTGAGATTAACCCAACTAGTACAATAATACTAGATTGAACTAACCAACAACCAACCCTTTTCCTTTTTTAAATTTGATTTTGCAAAAACTCTCAGCTTGTATACAAAGTAATTAACAGTAACGTTTGATTCAGATTCTAAATGTAATGTTTAGTGGGTAGTCTGAGTGTGTTTGAGAGACCCATAGATGAGGTAGGAGTCTAAGGTTCTTTCTTTTTTTTGTAGATTTATTTGTATTTGTTTGTGGTTTGAGCTAGGATGCACCAGGCAAGGCTGATGTCAAACAAGAACAAAGAGAGCCAAGCAGTATATATAACCTCTCAGGTCGTTTGGTGAAGTGAATGCACCTGAGGGGGGGCGTGTCCTCTCCAGGCAGGTGTGCTGATCTGCCTCAGGTGTGATCATTTTACCTCTTGATTGGGACTTTTAACAGTTATGGAATGCTTTTCACAGCGTAGAAACTCATATATTAGCAATATTTACTTTTGTGAGAATAGCAGGCATTCTCCAAATAGCACCTCCTGTTCACTTTTCATATTTTTATGAGCCGCCTGCCTCATGAATACAAATCCAATGACCAACAATTTACCAAAAACCTGCTATAAAATGTGAATTTATGCAGTTCAATCACACTCAAGTGTTAATATGAGCAATGCTTTCTGCCCACATGCGTCACTGCTTGGCTGCCAGCGGATAAAACTACAGTGAGTCTGCATAACAAAACTCTGCAAACACACACTCACTGGCAGTAAAAAAAGCAGCCAATTAACCGCAGACCACACCAGTTCATCATTAACACTGCGAGTCTCTCAGTGTGTGTGTGTGTGTGTTTGTGTGTAGACTGAGGGATCTCTAACCTTATGTAATCGCTGTATATCCTGTCGGCTTGTCATCTGTTGGTAAATTAATCATTAAGTCCTACTGCTGCACTGAACCATCTCTGGCCTCTGTGTTTTTTTTCAAGCTGTGCGTCAAGCTGGTCTTTTATATAATACTAAATCCAGTGTTTCAGTGTTAAAAATAATTTTTCTGACACTTTCATTCCTCCTTTCTGTGAAAAAAAAAAAAAAAAAAGGTGATTTTATCTGCACTCTCTGTGCACATTTAAACACCTCTCAAGGAAATGAACCAAAATTAGACACAAACCAAAGGCTCCGGGAGGAGGAGTCGCATTTTGGGATAAAATTAAGAGCTTATCCACAGGGGCATCTTCTGATAGCTTTGGTCCTCGGAGACTCATTGATCTCAGCAGCGGCTTTTATCTCGATTCCTGTCTTCCCTGCTGCCGTACGCAGATGGTTACGCTCCTTCAAACAGCTTAAAAGGTTCCTTTAAAAGCACCTTTAGGAGAGTGAAAGATTTGTGCTTTAACAGAATTCTTTTTTTTTTTTAATCAGTTCTTGTCGTTTCTCTCGGTGTAAATCTTTCTCTCAACACACACGCACGCACAGACTCTGTGGGAGTTGGCTGCCATGGTGGCTGAGTGTGTGTGATGCCAA